>JAMKCH010072171.1:0-14068 GCA_023653785.1 Ophioderma brevispina
AATATCAATTACTCCTTTTTGTTAAAGGTTAGTAAAATGTACTTTATTTTTGTCCTCCCTCCCTCCCTCCCTCCCTCCCTCCTTTAATCTTTTTACCTCTTCCCTTAAAGCTACATTCAGCTATTGTGGTTTTCCGTGCATCGTTGATTGCATATTTTAAAGAAACTTAGAATAAAGATACTTTCAATATGTAGCCTGAAAGTGAAAGACCAGATCATCAACCAAGTTTCTTCCTTCAATTACCTCGGTAGTACCATCACAGAAGATGCTAGATGTGTGAGAACAAGAAAAGAATTGCTTTAGCCAAATCAGCCTTCACAAAATTGGAGGAAATCCTCAGAAATGGTACACTTAAGTTTGAAGACCAGACTATGGTTGTTTAATTGCTATGTTTACCCTGTGCTGTTTTACGGATATGAAAACGGCTAGAGAGTTGCGAGATGTGGTTTCTTAAGGCGAATAATGAGAATATCTTGGACAGACACAATCAGTAATGAAGAGATGCTTCAACGAGCTGGAGTGGATATGAAACTGATCAGGGCTATTTAAGAAGTAAACAGATGAGATTCTTGGGACAGATAATTAGAAAAGATGGTCTGGAAAGTCTGACATTGACTGGAAAAGACAGAAAGGCAAAGGGAGCAGAGGGAGAGAAGGGATGCTTTGTTGACTACTTTAATGAGTGGTTAGGAAAAGAGGTGTGAAACATCAGGAAGTAAAGCTGATAGAGAAAGCAAACAGTTGTGGCAAAACATGATCGCCTACGTCTTAGGATATGCCACTGAGAGACAGATTTTATACATTGTTACCAAAAATACCACTTATTGACACAAACATCTGTTCATATGCGAATGAACGACCAAGCAATTAACCGATTTTAGAAGTAGATTTTCAAGGGTATTTTATTTCCGATATATTATTAACCCACTGTACAAAACAAAAACAAGTTGTTGAAATCGCATAATGCACCTTCAAATGAAAGAAAAACAAAAAATAAGGAAAATGAAATAAATGAAAATAATTCGGCAAGATGCATGTATAAAATAGCTTGTGGTTATATATTAAAAGGGTACCAGCTGCAGTACTCTGAAACCATAAGCCTCCCCCCCACCCCCATGACTCACGTCCATCAAACTTAAGATTTTGGTATAACCTTTAATATAATAACATCAGCAGTAATATTATTTCATTTATGGTGCATTTACTTGATTCATTTATCTTAATCAATTTCATTTTGTGGTGTAAATTTCCTACTTCCCAAAATGTCACATTTAAAATACACCTTCGATCACGGGGTATTCAAGGATGTATTGGGCGTGAAGTGCGCAATAAGTGGGCGGGGCATTTGCGAGGCATCTATTTTCGTCTACTGAAGAAAGAAAACAAACATATTACCCAAACTCCCATCGACCTTCCTTACTGCACTGAAAAGGTGACGCTCATCATCTTCCCGTTTTCTGTTCTGTTTTCCCGTCCCTATTATTCCACCCGAGGTATAATTTACTATTAATTTTGATCAGTCTTATGTTTGAACGTTCTTCATTCGTTTGGCACCAAACATAACAGCACGCATATAAAGGTAAACGTAATTATAAGTTATATTTATATATTGAAAACATTTTAAACATTAGTAATTAAAATTGAATAAACTTGACCCCATACTAATTTTAAGTACTTCGACTTGTGGAAACGTGCATAGATCGGTTAAGTTTTAAGATGACCCCCTTTCCCTGAACCGAGTGATTGACGTGACAGGCATAATATAAAGATTGTTAGTACCGGGGAGGGGGGCAGAATTATAATTATGTTCTCATTTTACTCATTTTCAATGTTAACACTTTTAAAGAGAGGATGTCAGTAAATATCAAACATAGGTTGGCCAATTAATGAATTTTCTTTGTACATTCTGCAAAGGAAGACCTTTATACAAGATGAAAATAAGTAATATTTTTTAATCTGTGACTTGTTTCTATGGCAACCGGCAAATAAAGCTATTTTGCGGTTTTCGGCCGTTTTTGTCCTTTGCAAAAGGCAAAAATTTGCCTTTTTCTGTTACATACAGATATAAAAGCTCAAAAATGAAATATTTGATATTGCCTAGATAGACTGATATCCCATTAACAACTTGAAAAAAAATGCCTTATTATGTAAGGAATATACCATTATTTGAAATAGGGGCGTTTTTCAACTAAGTCTTGTAAAAGTTCTGAAAAGGGGCTAACTTTAACCACAACTGATAAAGTAACGCTTTGTTTTCTATTTTACAAATTTTGTTGAGGAGAGGTTGCTTGTTTGACAAATTAAAGAAATAGCTTGGCTTTAAGGGGTGTTGCCAGATATTTTGATTTTTTTTGGAAAAATTTGAAATTTAGTAAAGAGATATCATGGGCCAATTCAATGTACTTTATCAAAAAGTTGCAACTAAATTGCTGCAGTTTTTACCTCAAAATATCAAAATACTATACTGGCTTAGTTGTTGCCAGTTTTCAGTTTTGGTATTGTAAAATTCACAATTTACCTCAGAAGAACATTCTAATTGGTGATGTTAAAATAGAAATGAAGTTCTTTACAAATCTTGATAAATTTCAAACTGAACACATTGAAGTTACAAAGAGACATACACTAATAGTCCACTCAATCTATGAAAAATACTAGGTACACCTGGACAAAATTGCTACAGGTTTTCTGTTCTGTTTTCCCTCCCTATTATTCCCACCCGAGGTATAATTTACTATAACTTTGATCAGTCTTATGTTTGAACGTTTTCTTCATTCGTTTGGCACCAAACAGAATAGCACACATCTAAAGGTAAATGTTAATTCAAAGTTATATATATTGACAACATTTTTAAACATTATAATTAAATTGAATAACTTGACCCCATACTTGTTTAAGTACTTCGACTTGTTGAAACGTGCATAGATCGGTTAAGTTTTAAGAGGACCCCCTTTTCCCTTAACCGAGTGGATTGACGGTTACCGGCTAATATAACGATCGTTATACCAGGGGAGGGGGGCAAGAATTATAATTATGTTTCTCATTTTTACTCATTTTTCAATGTTAACACTTTTAAGAGAGGAAGTCCAGTAATATCCAACTATAGGTTGGCCAATTAAATGAATTTTTCTTTGTACATTCTGTCTGCAAGGAGACCTTCTTCCAATATGAAATAAGTTATTTTTTAATCTTGACTTGTTTCTATGGCAAAACCGGCAGCATAAAGCTATTTTTGCGGTTTTCGGCCGTTTTGTCCTTTTGGCAAAAGGCAAAAATTTGCCTTTTTCTGTTACATACAGATATAAAAGCTCTCAAAAATTAAATATTTGATATTGCCAGATAGACTGGATATCCCATTAACAACTTGAGAAAAAATGCCTTATTATGTAAGGAATTACCATTATTTGAAATAGGGCGTTTTTTTCAACTAAGTCGTGTAAAAGTTCTGAAAAGGGTCTAACTTTAATAAAACCACAAACTGATAAAGTAATCGCTTTTTTCTATTTTCCCAATTTTGCTTGAGAGAGGTTGCTTGTTTGACAAATTAAAGAAATAGCTTGGTAAAAAATCTTGGCTTAAGGTGTGTTGCCAGATATTTTTGATTTTTTTTTTGGAAAAATTTCACTGTACTTATCAAAAGTTGCAACTAAATTGCTGCAGTTTTTCCCATCAAAATACTCTACTGGCTTAAGGGTTTGTTGCCATGTGTTTAGTTTTTGTATGGTACAATTCACAATTTTACCGTCGAATAACATTCTAATTGGTGATGTTTAAAAGAGATGATAGTTCTTTCAAAGTTTGATAAATTTCAACTGAACCCCGAAGTTACAAAGAGACATACACTAATAGTCCACTCAATCTATGAAAAATACTAGTACAACACCTGGACAAAATTGCGACAGAAGGTTTTCTTTCTTGCTGTAACTAAGCAGTAACAGATCTCGCCAATAACATATCAAAACGGTAGAAAAAGGGACGCCTGGCCAGACATGGAATTGGCATTTATCTGACTTATACGCCCCATATTTCAACAAAGGCAACAAAGGCTCATATGCAATGTTAGTAGGGAGATTCCCATTTTTCTATAAGTATTTGAACAGTTTTACATTGCTTGCCTGCAAGGTGTGTAGCACTTGCCAATTGGTATATTTTTTTTAAAAAAAAAAGTGGAAATTGATGGTCATTATTTCAGATGGTGGCAATTTTCCCGCCAAATTAATTTTGGCATTCTAGAGTTATTGTCAGACTCAATCGGGATGGGGGAGAATCTTTATTTAGCAAATTATTTATCAGACAGTATTTTATTCAAACACATTGGGTCAACTAGTGCCGGGGGCCCTCCCTATGCGAATTGATGGGTATATGTGATCTCTTGGCCAGGTGAAAAATAGGGTCCCTTTCCTAGGTCCTTTCAGATACAAATTTACAAAAACTAAGGGGTCATTCGTACACAAGCCGAATAAAAATGCGTTATGCCAGTTGTGAACTTAAAGGGGCCAAATGATGTTAAAACCTGAAATTAAAATACACTGCCATGGAATTTTTGTCCAATGCTGCCATGAAATTATAATTTCTTAAAATGTGTACGTAGGCTGCAAATTTTGAATTTGGATGTCAAATTCTTTAAAAAAAAGTGGATACTTTTATGCAAACTTGTGATAAATTGGATAGCAGGAAAGAGAAAAATGGGGGTCATAAGAGCTAATTTACTTCAAATGTGGACATTTTAAAAGGGGGTCATTTGGTAATAGCTTGAGTAAAAGGCGCAAGCATCCTAGACGTCACCAAAGTCACATCTCATCTCACAGACCTTGACTACGCAGCCTAACAGGGGATGTATATGTGCTACGCATTATCTCCTACCAAGGCTTCATTTGAGAGTTACTTGCTTCAATGAAAGTCAAGCCTACATCTAAATGCCAAAGAGACGGAATGGAATACATGACCCCAATGAGGAAGAGACTCACACCTATCTGCAGTGTACACGGTAACCACCCAGTCAATAAGGTTAGACCTCAAGTACCTCGGGTCCTATGTTGGACAGCGAAGACCAAGATTAAATGGGCTGTGGCCTGATCCTAATATCATCGTCCCCATACACTCCAGATACCACCGGAAGTGGTCAACATTATGGTATTTTAATAAAGCTATTTTTTCCGCATTTACCCTGTGAAATTTAGGACTAAAGGTATTTGGTGTTGGAATGGACGAAAATGTACCCCATTTTTGGTAGACCGCTATTAATTTTTCCATTAATAGGGCTAAGAAAATCATATTTTAGATCTCTCACATAAAACGGGTTTAAATATCAGCGTAAAACTCTACAGATGGGTTTAGAGGTGAAGAACCATTCTAATCAGATGAAAACTTTAATTTACTTAAATCGGGGGTAGCCTCCTTCTATATATTGTATAATAACCAAATGTAGACACAATGGCAAATAGGTTTTAATCCAATTAGCTGTCTTGTCAACTTTCCTTTTTTCTAACCTTTTGATAGGCGGTCGGGAGAGTTTATACCACAGTTACAGCAGAAAACCTTCTGTAGCTTTTGTCCCAGTCGATCCTTAGATTGAGTGGCCTATAATCCTCTTACCAACATACTCCTGATTGTGAGGTATATCAGTCACCCCCGTTAGTGGGGAAAAAACGGATTTAAAAATTTTGGTTTATTTAACAACACCTTGACTCAAGCCAATCAACGGTGTTTATAAAGTAAATTATTCACTCTGAGTGTAGCGACAAAGCGCTACAGATTTGTTTTTTTATTTTGGAACTGCAGAGCATTGTTACTGTCTATGTCAGTTGAAAACTATGTTAGGTGTTTATCGTCGCCCAGTTTAGATAGTTTAGATCGTGAGTTCACTAACTTTGAGACCGTTTATTTCATTTATTAAAAGAAACCGAAGTGAACAAAAGTCTGAAGAATGTTGCTTGGTAAACTGTGACCTAACATCTTTGTGAGAACCATGATCCTAACATTTTTTGGACCACATTTTTATTATTCATTATCACATTTGTTAGAACAAAACAAAGGAGAATTTGCCAATGTTAAACACGGTAAATGGAATAGAAATATGGATGTAGCGTGCGGGGCAGCGTCTGGTTTTGTTTCTTCTTTCGGGGCATGAGATGTGGTTTAGTTCAGTCCCCTCCAACAACTCTTCTTTCATGGCTTTTGTTCTCTGTGCACCCCTTTTCGAAGGAGTCATAATTGAACGCAGAGTAGAAGCCTAAGGTTTAATTATTCGTGAAAGAGGGCAGGTATCTCGTGGCTTTGTCGTCATAAAAATACCTCTATCTTAATGTGGTGATTAGCCCTGAGATTTTCAACTGCATGGGTGATAACCAAGGGGGTGACGCCCATTTCAAACCATCGTTCCGTGCTGGGCGCTGAATTTTGAATATTGCAACACGGAATAATTATAGTTTGGGTGCTTGTATACACACATAATGTCAATTTCGATACAAACCATCGGCAAATCATCAGTTGTGGATGTTTGGGTGCTATTGGGTGGTTAAATTTTGTCCTACCATGCCACACAACGAATGAAATGACACGTCAGTCGGCTTGATTAAAAAATAAATAAACCCCTCATGAAACATCTTTTCACCTAAGCGCCGCCATAAGCACCTAAGCGAGTGCTTAAATCTGAGCACAACTGAATCCGGTACACTATTTATTACACCTGGCCACCTCTAAACACATACATTAATTTGTATCACTAACACTACCGATTATTTAAGCAGATGCAAAGCGGCACCCACATTATGTGGAAGAATCGGAGGCAGCATTGCCTTTCTATTGTTTGTATCTTTATTTTTCTTTGTGGTCGGCAAAACATGGAGACGGTGAATTTCTAAGATTACGTAACGTTTTGCCTCTCTAGCTATATAGAACCCTTTGGTTATAACCACCTAATGCTCTGTACTTCAAAAGATAAAAAGGGAATCTGAAGTGCTTTATCCGCTACATATACCGAGCGGAGTTACTGGATATCAACAGCGAATATTGTTTTCCGATCTTTAGGAAAACTTTGACATTTTATTCATTTCCAAACAAATATGCACTTAGGAAACCCTGACATACTCCAGACACTGAAAAAACTGGGTGTCCAAGTTTGGGTCCTTCAGATGAGCAGGTCAAAGGTGGAGTGCCAGGATAACACCTGACACCTTTAGGATGTCAGATGAAACTTTGGGTGTCAGATGACCATCGGACACGCCTGAAGTGTGTCAGCTGATATCCTAATGGTGTGCTCAGTGTCGTTGACATCTCACCCGTGTCAAATTGACACCTTTACGTGCTCATCCTTGAATACCCAATTTGACACCCATTTTTTATATGTAGTATTGAAAGGTAATATTTAAAGGGGCATTTCGTGATCCAAGTCTCGTCCACCCGACTTACCAAAAAATGTTGAGATTTTATATCATCTGAACCGTTTAGCCTTAGTACTCCATTGTGTGCCCAATCCTACGTGCAAATTCGGTTCGCATCTGTAAAGAAAATTACGCCAATTTTGTATTTCTGTCCGTAAACGGAACAGAAATTACAGCACAATAGACTATGGGACCGTGGGACAACGAGCATGGCTCATAACACAAACCCGCAATATCGGTATCGCTTCAAATTTAGAATAAAGCTTTTCCTAAGGATAACTAGTCGATCAATTTAATAAAACAGAAGTTGCTGAAATCACGAAATGCACCTTTAATATTAATCTGTGCATAAACCAGTTACTTAGTCCGCTATCCGTCATCAGGTCTTATCCAAGCATCTTTTTTCACTTTGAATCACAAGTTGTGTAGAACCTGGAAAATACATCAATTTCATTTAGATTTGTGTGTGCTTGAACAGCCAATTACACTTTTATATTCCTTTTCCAGCAAATTTTAAATATTCTTGATTCTTTCGGGTGAATCACTGGTAGTTTCTGTAAAAAACGCTACAATTTTAGATATTTTCCGCACCGCCGTATGGCTGATCCATACTTCTTTGCAACCACATATAGAGAGTACAATCGAAAGATTTTGTTGTGTTTTTTTTGATATTCCAAAACATCGCGGAGTTATATAAAAATGGCAGAAAGAAGGTATAAGACAAAGCATGAGGCACTGAAGAAGAAAGAAAGTTAGCCTAAGGTAGAGGCCAGTGCCTACGGGTACTCGACCCAAAATTGGGTACAGCTGTGGTTCGCGTCCACCGTGTAAAAAAATCGACCACGTGTTTATAGTGACCAAATTGTAAACACAATATGACCCCCCTTTTATAGTTTTTTTCCCGAAATTTCGACCTATTTAATTTATTAGTTGGTTTTGAAATTTCGCACCATTTTCATAATAATCTTGGCAAAATCGGGCTCCCAGTTTCATAGTAAACGTTTCCGAAATTCGAAAAATCAACCATTTTGACATTGTGATTTTACCCCAAAATTCAAAAATCGACCCATTTTCATAGTAAAGTGCGACCAAAAATTGAAAAATGGACCCATATAGGGCTAGTAGCAATGACCTCAAAAAGTGACCCGTCTATATAGTATTCATGTTGGGAAAAACGACCCACTGTTATAGCAAGGCGTGAACATGCGACCCATATCGGCCTTTTCCACTGAGTACCCCCAGGCAGGACACGATCTGTTCGATTTAGGCATTTGGGATTTCCAAAATATATAATTTATGGAATTCTTAAGTGCATTTTCTACGGTAGCCTCAGTCCCAGTGACATTACAAAATCACCTCTTAAATCTTCGTTCAATAACTCGTAGTAATATCATGATAATTTTGGAATAAATTGACTTCAAAATCCGTCTGGGTTAGTGGATTAACCCCGCTGCAAAAGTGTATTTTCCAACAACGATCATTTAGACTTCAATATCCGTACCAGCAGGGCGTCAACTTTTCTTTGTTGGATGAGGAAAGTTGCTCAATATCGTTTTTCCTCTACCTATAATGACCAAACCTGTAGAGGTTCTTTTTTGGTAGACTTAAATGAATTGATAGTTAAACCTTGGTCCTCAATAGTCGATTTTAGCGGATATGTCGCATTGGTCTTACACACAGTTCGCAACCTCTAAATCCCAACTTAGTAACGAAATATCAATGACCGTCAGCCGCCTGGACCAAGTATATATTCCTTAGGCGGTCTCCGTACCAGGGGGGAGGGGCGGCGGCCAAGATAGCGTCGTTTTTTTTGCCCAGTTTCCATAGTTTAGCACTTAATCCCCCGAAACTTGAACAAATATTCTAAAGTCGAAAATATTTTACTATCAATATTTTTCCACTCAAATCCTTTGGAGTTGACGAATGCAACTCAGTGTTAAGTATTTTTTTTGGTATGAATAACGTTACAAACGGGATCCATTTTGAACGAGGTTTGCTTGACCTCATGTTCGAATCGCAGGGTCAATCGCTATGTAGAGCTGCATAACGGGGCTGCGGACCATGTACCATACCAGGCCCGGTACCAGGTTAGCCTATGCACCACCGGAATATAATTCGTTGACCTGCATGTAGTAATTCCTCTCATGTCCGGTCTTCAAAAAAAGTTGATGAATAGTTTTGGGCAGTACATTATGGCAAACCACCAGACTAACAAGGCAATTTAGAGATCGCCTCGGCTCCCGTACGGGAATTCCACCCAAACTGTCCACTCACTTGCTCTATTTAAACTCGCACTACTCTCCCTTTCGTTCACTGTTCAGGCTCGTCCAAATGACTCTTCGTCAGTTTTGCGCTATGAATTAAGCTTGGCCGCCACCGCCTGCTCCGTCCGATACCCGTAATAGCGCCCTCCTACCTTTTAAGTCTCTGAGAGGAATATTGAAGGATGTGTATGCCCTCCTTAATGCAAACCTGTTCCACAGTTGATAACAAGGGTGAAACGCTTATGGAACAATATCCCAAATGAAACTCTGCAAAAAGTGGTTGATTCTTATTGGACTGACCGGATGTCGAAGGTTATTGACCTCCAAAGTGATAACACTTTCAAATAAAAATTCTAAAATGTTCCAAAAGGATTGCAAAGTCAGTTCATCAATAATACTTCAGCATTTGTATACAATATTGGCTTTGTTTTCCATGATTAATTATTTATTAATTAAGGGAGCGACAATACGTTTTGTACACGGTACATTTGCAAGAGACTTGTATGATTGTGCTATGAAAGGCAGTGTATTGCTGTAAGGTCAAGCCAGTGCAATCAGTTACATAACATGTCAGTTTGTTTTCATCAAACTGATGCTAATAGACGTAGACAAAAGAGTTGTTTGTCAGATTTGGGCAAGTGACTAATTTAACCTCAAAATTCCATTTACTTCATAGCTCTTCATGAACAGAACAAGGTATTTTACCAACCTAAAAATTCATCTTAAGCCAAAAAGCAACCAAAATGGCTTAAAACTCCACTGTTTTGAAAAAAGATGGTCATTTGCTCACCCCTAATTATAGGCGTAACACTTCAAGGTCATCCTGGGGTTATTCTTTCAGAGTGCTCCGATTTTGAATAAACTAGTCTCAAGTTAAAAGAAAATACACATTTGCTCTGCATTTTACATTTAAGTATGTAAATTAGATGCAAGTATTAATGACCCCATAGAATATGTAAACCATTGTTACATTTTGACCTAATTGCGTAACCAAATGGTATTATATTTCTGGGGCTATATGAAAAATTTGGGACCATTTTAAAAAGAATCCGAGCAATCTGAAAATGTCACCCCAGGATGACCTTGAACCTTAATGCCCTATAATATTAAACCATAACTCACAGATAGGGCAAACTATAGATTTTATTAATCCTTAGGATATGGCCAAAATGTTGGTATAGATTTCGGTACAATTATACCCACTTTATTTCCACCCCTGTACAAACCTTGCCTCCCTGCAAATACATGTTCTCCGCTACTTATACTTCGACTTTTGAGATGTTATTCTCTCATCATTTCTAAGTATAACATCAACATTGTTTCTTGCAATCATTTTAAGGTCAACCCATTACTTTATATAGCGTTTTACAACTCTCGTAAGTTATAGGGAAAGTTGTATTTCACTTACCATTTACAGAAAACCATATTTTTTTACAGTGAAAAGGACGTCAAGCAAGTGAGCTGTTTATGAATATGACAAAACGGTCTTACAGAAAAAAAATCGAATTCCCTTGCCCGCATCACATAAACGACGTATTTGTCGAAAATCTATACTGCTCAGGCCCATAGCATCGTATCTGCATTTTGAAGTATCGGCCGCGTCACATAGTGACGTATTTGTTCGACGTATTTTGCAGTTCACGGTAAAATTGGTATTTTGTCGTTTTCACATAGACCTATTAACATTTGCCCAAACGCGTCACATAACGACGTATTTGCGCGTCGTATTTGTTATTTACACGTTGAAATTGCTATTTTGTCGTTTTCACATAGTGACGTATTTTATTTAACATCTTTTCGCATATCTAAATAAACTGAAAGCTGATTAAAAAATTTAACTTATTTCGGCGATTTTCCACTAGGTTTTAATTGAATTATGTTTTATTAACAGTATGGGACAAATTAAAATCGCAAAATCTTCAAAGCCGTTTTTCTCGAAATGCGTACTTTGCAAATACGTCAGTAGGCCTATGTAATGCGGCCGACGAATTATTAACAATCACAGTCAACGGTGGCTTGTTGCGTGAAAGCTTCCCCTCCCTACAACCACACCCCGCACGTACACAACCCTTCCAGTCGACAGCAGTGTACTGGGTTCAAAACCTCTTAGCCACAACCCTTCTTAGCATTGATGCACTTCACATTCGACAATGGCACTGGTGTCCTGTCTAAAACCCTCCCCTTAGCAACACCCCTTCTTATCGAGAGGCATACATTTCACAGTCGACAGCGCGGGTGCACCGCCAAAAAACCGTCGTCAATTCACAGTCGACAAAAGTGTATCTGGGTGCAACCCCTTCCATAGCCACACCTTTGAAAATCAATACACTTCGCAGTCGGCACTGGTGTACTGCGTACAGATCTTGTTGCAAGTCTTCTCTGAAAATCCTGGCTCCTTGTTTAAACTGCTACCTGTATGTATCAGAAAATGCCCATAGAATTAGAAGTAATAACAATAGACTAACAATAAAAGCAAAACAATTTCACAGATGAAAAGTCCCGGTCCGGTGCTCACGGGGGCTACCTGTATGTATCAGAAAATGCCCATAAATTATAAGTAATAACAATAGACTAACAATAAAAGCAAAACAATTCACAGATGAAAAGTCCCGGTCCGGTGCTCACGGGGAGGGGTAATTAAGTGTAAAGGATTACCAGGATGCCCTGTCTCTTGTCATCCTCACATGGAGTATCAAATTTGAATTTAAGTCCAGATCGGATATCAATAGCTAGAATTATTATTTGGTATTTTATGGGCCTCAAATGGCTATTATATATGATTTGTGATGCCCAGTGGTTTACAAACAACCCAGTGTCGCGGTCTATTGACATGTGAGCGGCGCGAAGAAGATGCCCATATACGTTTTACAACATAAATACCAACACCACTGGTTGAGCGCGAACTATTAAAAGCAAAGCCCTGCCGACTGGCACTCCATAATGTCGGGCAGAGATTTGTTCGGTTGCCCGACGTTGTCGACATCTCATAGTCTGCAGGTCACCTCAATGTGCTAATTTCAAATTTTTCACAGTACTCCATTCCATACACCCGTCTGTACTGCTGGCCTCAGTATGACTCGGAGTTTTCCGTAACCTGAACCCATCTGAAATTTTTTTTCTGACACACTAATGAATTCGGAACCCTTCACACGAAAGCCCATGCCAGGCAGTGGCGTACCCTTTTTTCAGGGGGGAATAGGGGGGGGGGCAATGTATTTTCAGGGGGAAAGCCATAATCTTAAAAATTATATTAAAATTTGTTAGTATACGTAATATTGGGCTATGCAAATCCTAAATTTTTTTCAGGCAAGGGGGGGGGGAAGACCCCCTCTGGTTCCGTACGCCACTGCATGCAGGTTTATTCCTTTAAGGTTCCCGAATTATAAGTGTGTCGAACAAAGTGTCTCAGATGGGTCATGTTACGAAACCCCGTATACCTGCCCCTGCTATGCCACTATCTCTAGCTTTGTTGAACCGGTTTTCACTGTTCCCGTCCTGAACTCCACTGGCATCAACCTCAGCCCTCTACAAACTTAATATACGAAATAACCCCCATGAAATCTTACTTAAACGTCACGAGATTGAAAAGGTTTGGCAAGTAATTGGTTCCGGAATCAAACCCGCGTACAGCACAGTAGAATATAAAGAGTAGGACTGTGAAGTAGAAAACAACGTTAAGTCGACATGAGTAATAAATAGTATCATCATTCTATGCCAAAAATATGAATCTCAATGGCCATAGGTCCCGGTGACGCGAGATAGTACTCCATTGTGGCGGATGTAAGGAAAATGTCCCTTCAGCAGCTTAAGGTGGATGGCCCATTTAAGGATATAAGTTTTTCATCTTTGTAGCGGGGGGACAGGGGGGTGCGACGACTCGCCGCCCGCCAACCCCATGCGTTTTGTGGTAGCGTGGCCCTGGTTGGCTTTTGGCGACTCCACAAACACCCAGGGTAAGTTTAGGAGGACAGAACTCCTTGTTGGGACTTGCCTCGGAGGCAACAAGAATGAGAGTGGCAAACAATGTTTCCGGGTAGCTCTGTTGCTCTAAAGATCAATTTATTGCCCTATTTACATTAATTTAATATATGTCTACATGGGATGTCGACCCCGTCTCGACAAAGAACACCGTACATGAGTCTTGGTACAATGTTGGTACAATGTGACCTTCAGCTCTCCACAACATGGTATAGTTCTCTCCTATTATTTTCCAAATGGTGGGCATTTGTTGAAAGCAACAAAAGAATAAGAAAACTAATTAGCCTGAAATAACACAAAAGCTAACTTTTAATTGATTTTTATTTCTCCATTAATATTATTGTTGACTCATGGGCATTATGAAATTATGGGCCTACAAGCCATACAATAAGGACTAACGAATGTGACCATACATTGTAAATACACGCACCATAACAATGTATTTAT
>JAMKCH010072173.1:0-10059 GCA_023653785.1 Ophioderma brevispina
GAGGATATCATCAAAATTGTCAGTAAATTCACCAACATTAGCCCGAGTCACGATGGCTTTGAAATATAATAGGTTTAGAAAGTATAAAAGAATTAGCTACACCCGGTCACTGGTATTTAATAACATTTCATTCAACAGGTTAGTACCTGAGGACTTAAAATCGGGCAAAAGTAGTGCAATTCATAAGACCGACGGCTCATGATGTGTTCTCACACTTACGTGTCCTGTCTGTACTACCTAGTTTCTCTAATACTAAGAAAATTGATTTCAACAGATTATGTTTCATCATATTGATCAAAATAATATACTTAATAAGAAACAATTTGGCTTCCGCCCACATCATTCAACTTACATGGCAATGATTGAATTGATGGATCAAGTTTTATTTCAGTAAACTTAATGAACATACATTGAGTATCCTTTTAGATCTATCGAAAGCATTCGCTCTTTTGGATAACGATATATTATTGTACTAATTAGAATATTATGGCTTCAGAGGTGTATTTTAGACTGGGTTCAAACAATTATTAGCCAAAAGAAAGCATAATGTTCAGTCCGCAAATCTGATTCAACAAAGTTGTTCTGTGGAGCTGCAGGGATCCATTCTGGGTCCTCTGTTATTCATATTCTATGTGACTGACATACCTAGTACCATCACATTGTTAAGATTATATACTATATAGGCGATGACACTACATTTGCGTATTCCATCCGGAACTCGATAAAAATGGCCTGATAAATAATAACTCAAAGAAGTCAATACTTACTGGTTTAAGGCAAACAAAATTACCTGTCAAGCCAGTAAAACAAATTATAGGAATATTAGGAACTCCCCGTAGTACTTCACATTATGTAGATTTGAAGAGTGTCGAGCAGGCTAGAGGACACAAATTCACAACGCGTTAATATTCAGATCCGCCTAAGGTAATCGATGTATTTTGAACAATATTCACAAACATGGAAAAGAATAACCAAGACAAATTTCTTTGCGTTAGTAAAGGTCCTGTCCAGATTTGCACCCTATCGTTGAAAACATTGTCCGAGGCCACCCAAACCTTGACATTGTTTTCCACTATGGTGCGAATGAGGCATTAACCGGACCTTAGACACACACTACGACGCCACCTATTGTTTTTTTGTCGCTACTTTATTTGCACGAATGGAGTGTTTTTGAATAGGTTTGTTCAGTCACAGTCATCATTACCAAAAACCCGATAGTGTATTCAAAGGTTCGTAGGAATGGTGTGAATTAAGAGTCTCCCCCCGCATCAGCATTAATTAATACAATGTCTTTCTTTGGCATAGTTGCGGGTTGATGTTGTTTCTCAGTTTTGCCACATAGTGGATATATATGACATTTTCAATTTGATTACTCATCTTACTTTCTGGTGTACCATTAACCGCTCAATGCATGTAAAGAGAGCAATGATTTGTCATTAAAAAACGAATATACTCACACTACTACCAACGGTCTGTATCAGTTCAACCAATCCCTTACGAAAATGGCGAGCCATTTTTTGAGCTTTTTTTGGGTAACATGCTCCCGTTACAAGCTTGAAACATTCTCGTTACAAGCTTGAAACGCTCATTACAAGCTTGAACATGCTCGTTACAAGCGGAAACATGCTTGTTACGAGCTTGAAACATGCTCGTTTCAACGACTCAGTTTTGAAACAACGAACTTATAACGAGCTTGTTACGAGCTTGCACAAGCCAAATGAGCTCAAAAATTGCAAGCTCATTTTCTAAACCAAGGAATTATAACGATCTCACAATAGCACGAGACTCGAAAAATGAGCTCAGAAATTGCAAGCTCGTTTTGAAACAGAACTGACTTATAACGAGCTCACGATAGCACGAGCTCGGAAATGTGGGCTCGCAATTGCGAGTCTCGGTTTTTGAAACCGAATGCAGCTTGATAACGAGCTCACAATAGCCGAGCTCGGAAATTGAGCTCGCACATTGCAGCTCGTTTTTGAAACAGAATGAACTTATAACGAGTTCACAATAGCACGAGCTCGGAACTGAGCGCGCAATTGCGACTTTTTGAAACTAATGAACTTATAACGAGTTCACAATAGCACGAGCTCCGAAATGTGAGCTCGCAAATTGCGAGCTCGTTTTTTAACTGAATGAACTTATACGATCTTACATAGACGAGCTCGGAAATGTTGAGCTCGCAAACTTGCGAGCCTTGTTTTTGACAAATGGAATTTTATAAGCGAGCTTTCACAATAGCAAGCCTCTCGCAAATTGGGAGCTCGTTTTTGAAACGAACTTATGTAAAAATGGGCGCGCATATTTTGTGAGCTCGGTTGCATGCTTGTTTCCTATTTGTATCTATAACAGCTACCTGCTTATGTGACCAAAAATGGAAATGAAACTAATTACACCTTTTAGAAACCGGGCTTTCTTTTGCAGATGCGGTGATGCAGAGGAGCGCGCCCATAACGCCAGCTGCTGTTCATGAAGGTGACCGATATCGATCGAGGGGACTTTTAATCATCGGTCACATTTGCCAACACATTGGGGGCATGGGCATGCTCACTGCATCACCCGCATCTGGCATAAGCATATAAGCCCGTTTTCTAAGGTCGTAATATCTTGAAGAGAAAGAAATACATGCAATACTGAGGCTGTGAAATAAGAAAGCCCTTTAGTCCTTTAATAACCTGCCGAGTTTAAAATCCCATTCACACCTAGAATTTCGTTGCGGTTTTCGGCTTTCGCGATTCGTTACGGGGTCTTTGTTAGGTTCCGTACGAAACCTTATCAAGACGTACGCTGCTGTTTTAGTAAACTTTTGGTCACCCATACCTAGGCCCCTGTTTAACTACCCCATTGGCCCTTTGCAACTTACGTCCACTTTATTGACCTCCCAAGAGTCTAAGGTCCTAACTCCCAGTGTCCCTTCTCAACTACACAAAGATCCAATCCCCTTTTCATCTGTCTCCGAGCCCCTTCCCAGCTTGCCTGCCACCGAGCATCCTTCTCAGTAACGAAAATTCTCCCTCATCTAACAGGTGCCCTTTCACAACAACCCCAACATGGCCAATTCTCAACTACTTATGGTCTCTCCGTTCCCAGACACATGATCTTTTTCCTGAACTAACTCAGACTTCTCTTCCCCATTACCCCCGGTCCACTTCCCACTATCCCTGTGCTCCTTCCAACCACCCCAGGTTCTCTCCTTCCGAACAACCCACTTCATGCTACCGCACCAGGCACTGGTTACTAATACTTCCAGTTGAAGCTACTTTCTTCTTGAGGTCCCCTTTGGGAAATTGTTTTGGTCCTAGAAAGCTTCATTTAGCCGAATTTGAGTTCTAAAGCCTACATATTTCCTCCAAATCCATTTTTTATGAAGGCCATAGTTTAAAAGACAAAATCATTCCTTCCCAAGGGTCCTCTAAGGGTTCATAAAATCGCAACACAACATCCCTACCCTCGGTGCCCCCATCGCTCCGTCTCTCGCCCTCCTCACATCTGCCTTTTTTCCTCAGACCTGAATTTGAGCCAAATTAGTTCAAAGCCCTCCAGTTTCCTCCAATTTTTTTTCGAATTCTAAGGGCCCTTTAAAAAGACAAAATCAGTTCCCAGTTGGAAGTCGCCACACACTCGTCCCCCAAAATATTGAGTGCCTGCTCACCCCACCCCCTCACTCTCATAATATCACTCTATGTGATTCTTTCCGCCCACTTTCCATCGGCATGTACTATGTTCCACTACCTAAAAAACTATATTGGACAACATGTCATGTTTTTAAGATATCAATTGGACTGTTTTTTTTCTCATTTACAACATTTTTGGATTATACCTAAACTCTATCCACAGCATAAGCAAATTATTTTAAATTTTATATCGTAGTTAGCAAGAAATACACATTGTCCATGTATGACCATCGGCCCTGCCTAGCGGATAAGTCCCCATTGAGCAGAGCTGCTTAAGGTGCCAAGGACAATACATGATTATAAATGTAAGTATCACCATATCCCATAACACAATATGGGACCTTGATGAATCACATCGGTTTATTCTGCTATAATGCCTTGTGTAATACGGATAATTTTGACACTATGTATTATGGATATTTTGTATTCATGACTGATTGTTCTGCAAAGCATTAAACGCCACAAATTTGGGTGATAAGAGCTGATAAGCTTTATAAGATTAGAATATTTAACTCTATTTCACCATATTCGCATAACACAATAATTGAGGAGACCCACCATCATACTGGCATGCACAATTGTGAATGTTACACTAATTTTACCAGCATTGGTTTGGATAATTTGACACAATGTATTGTGGGGTATGGGATTGTTTCATTGATTCTTCAACATTCGTTAGTCCACACTGCCTTGAAACCATCTTGCAAAAAAAAAGGAAACATTCTGGTCCAATTAAAAAAACCAACTTATATTCTTCTTCAGTAATACATCTAAAATGTTTCTGTGTTATAAATCATCCCCAATTCCTTCAGATTCCCAATCGTTTTATATTTTATTGCACCCCTCTCTCTCTCGAGCACACTCATTATATGTTTTTTCTTCTCATGATACCCCCCATTTAGGAACATGGAATATTCCACATGACAGGTCCCGAGATGTACTTCATTTTCTTGAAACTACTTGCCTTTGCTCCCAAACTCATCCAAATTCCCCCCTTTTTCACTTCACAAAAAACAAACAAGCCTTTCGGCCCTGGAGAAGACTTCCACACGCATCACATCTCCAATTTAATAGCTCCCAACACCGCTTCCTCTATCCAAACCGTTGACAGAACTTCAACTTTTTCTCACAATGCAAAGGCAGTACCTATCCCCCAATACTGCACACTTACTTTCTTCTGTCGGCCATTTTTGTATTTGCAAAAGTAACCATTCCAATCTACAGACTACGTCGATAACTAAATTTGTCCAATTTAATAATCAGGTAATGCCCCGTTAAAACCAAAATTGCTGAGAACCTTTATAAGTACTAAACCCTGGGCAGCACACTCAATTATCCCAAAATCTTTTTTGTGGGCATCCCTATACCATTCTAATAAAAGTTAACAAAAATCGGTTAAATTCCTTTAATGCCAATTTTCTACCTTGATGATCACATTTGTTATTCTGCTATATGCTTGTGTATACGGGATATTTTGACACGATGTATTATGGATAGTGGTTTCATGACTTGATTGTTCTGCAAAGCATTTAAGACGCCACAAATTAGGGTTATATAGCTGATACTTTATTAGATTAGAATATTTAATCTATTTCCCATATCGCATAACACAATAGATGAGACCTCAGACTGCAAGTACAAATTGTTATGTTACACTATTTTACCAGCATAGTTTTGGATAATTTACCAATGTATGTGGGTATTGGATCCTTGATTCTTGATTCTTCAACATTCTTCAGTCCACAAGGAATTTGAAACTCATCTTGGCAAAAAAAGGAACATTCTGTCCAATTAAAAAACAACTTAATTTTCTTCATACTTAACATCTAAAAGTTCTGTGTTTCTAAATATCCCCCAAATTCCCTTCAGATTCCCATAGTTTTCTATTTTATTCACCCCTCTCTCTCTCCGAGCCCACTCATTTATATGTTTTCTCAATATGATACCCTCCCCCATTTAGGAACATGAAATATTCCACATTGACAAGTCTCTATATGTACTTCAATTTCGTGAAACTACTTGCCTCACAAATCATTCCAAAATTCCACCTTTTTCCTTCACAAAAAAACAAACAGCCTTACGGCCCTGGAGAAGACTTCAACGCATAACATATCCAATTTAAGAGCTCCAAACACCGCTTCCTCTTCCAAACCGTTGACAAGAACTGCAATTTTTCTCACACTGCAAAAGGCAGTACATCCCCATACTTGCACACTTACTTTCTTCTGTCGGCACATTTTTGGATTTCAAAGTAGACCAATCCACTATACAGACTAAAGTCTGAAAACCTAAGTTTGGTCAAATTCAATAATCGGTAATGCCCCTTTAAACCCAAATTGGGCTACAAACTTTATAAGTACTAAACACTGGGCACATCACCAATTATCCCAAATCTTTTTGTGGGTCAATCCCTATACAGTATATAAAATTTAACAAATCGGGTAAATTCCTTTTAATGCCAATTTTCACCATTGATAATTTTGTACACTTAATGTAGCACTTTTAAACCTTTTGTATCTTGAGTTTAATTGCATGTAATTTTTAATGTTATTTTACAGTTGTAATGAGCTCATATGCTACCAATTGAATTATTGAACAAAATTCAGGTATTCCACTTTTAAAATGAATTGACAGTTTCTGCATACCGTCCACAGTTAGCACCTTCAGAATTCACATCCTGACTGCAATTAAGAAACCTAGCTGTCTGCCCATTACAATGCAGAATAAACATTTCTCGAGATACCCTAATCCTACAAAATATGTCTTCCAAATTCTCATCCTTAAGTAATTGTTTAAAAGTATTCGCCTGTAAACTGATATCTGAGTGACAATATATTCACCCAAATAAACTTTCAATGTTCGGGGCTAATATATAATTTCATGTACATCTGTCCCTATTTTCAAGCCACGTGTCCTAGATATTATTAATTTCCTAAATTTAGCACCAACATACCACTACCATGTTGGTTTTTCCCTCCAGAGAGATGATGAACCTTTGGACCTCCCACAATGCTTCAGGCACTTCCTGTCATCGCGCAAACCTGACAAAAAATATGTGTCATAATAGCTCCGTTTGTACCAATTACGAGGCTCACAATATAGATGTAGATTTTTTATGAATCTACATAATTAGCTCGTTTTTGTACAAAAATTACGAGCTCACTAATATATTAGAATTTGGTTATGAAAATTACGAGCATTGCATGTGCTTGTACTAGCTCAGAAAAAAATTACGAGTTCTCGTAATGAGCTACATTCTAAACAACGATAGGTTAAGAGCTTGAACAAATTCTTGTTGCACATTTCCTCCTCGCAATTGACTACTTGTGCTCGAAATTTGAACATGGGTGTGAAATTGTGATCGTAAATATGATTACGATCTTTTGCAGGTACAAGCCAAACAGTCACTTAGCTTCAACGAGCAATACGTGGAATTCCCAATCACTTTTAAGCTTGGAACGAGCTTGTTTCAGCGCGTTTTTGATGCTTACATTTTCGGAAGGGAGCATACACCTGTATTTGTATGTAGTGAATTGCTTCAGTGGATATAAACCGTACTTGGAATTACAAACTAAAAGCAAATGCTATAAATACTCATAACCAATATTTAAAATTAAAAAAAATATCAATATTGATATGATTCATGCATGATCATGATTTCGTTATTGTTGAATGCTCGTACAGTTTTAAAACGCTTTTCCTACCACATTTTTTGGAGGGGGATTCGTTCAATTAAAAATGGCCCTACGAAAATGCCGGCAGAAGAGTTCTACGTCCCCCTTCAAAATTTAAGAGGAAACATTTTTTTATATTTTTTGCCGCATCACTCATGAAAACTCTAACCTAAAGCCAAATAAAAAAAAATAATTGTTACCTGTTAGAACATGAAAACTAGGTAGCGCCTACCTTTTTTTACGTAAGGCCCTATAATTGTCGTGCATGACAGAAAAATCAAGCATACTAATCCATCATCTTATAGCGGTGTATTCAGCTTAATGATTTGGCTTGAGGTGTGGATCCTACACAATTGATAGCATGAAATAAGCAAAAAGTGATTTCGAAAAAATGGGCGCTGCTTTTTTGAAATATCCTCTTGTGAGGTGGTATGTAGAGAGCGTATCTTCTAGCAGGCTCTTCCTCTGGCTGACGAAGGATATGTCCAAGGAAACTCTGCTGGCGATGTCTTACAAGGTTGGATAAGAGGCTCAGTGTTGGTCATTAAATATAAGGATGGTGTTTGGGACAACGTCTTTAGTCCGTTTTATGTTCAGCATAATCCTATAGCAAGAGGTAGCAAATGCGTTGATTTTGCTTTCCATGTCTTGTGATAGGCAACCCAGGATTCCAGCCATAGAGTAGGATGGCACACAGGTAGTGTTGAATAACTTGGCTTTTGCAGAGATGGAACTACTTGGTGGGGGCTTTTCCACATACGTTCTAGCCTCCAGAAGGCACTCCATGTAATGCTTGGCAATCGCAGCAAACATAACCTGACCACACCTTACTTGCCAACTACTTGCAACTTAATATGGGGTCAATTTTTATTAAATCATTATCACAAACAATACCAGTAATCTTTTCTGGTTATTTTTGTAAAATATTCTGAATTCAGACTATCAATCATACGACATCAATGCTCAAAATCATAACATGTAACAGCAAAACAATTTTTTTTCTCAATGTCCCATTAGAAATTCTGGTCCCAGCATAATGGAATTTTCGCTAAAACCATGTCTGAAACAATCGAAAACTGAAAAAATTTTCGAAAACCAATTTAAAGAAACCTTATTTCTCAATAAATAATTGATAATCATATAGTGGAGCATGTACATCTTGTGATGTCCTGTTACGTTCTATATAATAATCTTTGGGAATAGCTGTCCTGTTTCTTGTGTGTTCAAGGGGGTTTGAGTGCTTTCGTTCGGGCATAAATGTGCCTTTTGCTCGGCTCCTCCATATCATTATTTTGTTTTTGAGATTGATTGAATGATCGATTGTTTAGTATCCGGTCCCAACAACAGCTGTCTGCGGTTTAGCTCTTCAGGCACTGTGAGCGATTTCGTATGTGCGACTGAGTAAAAATAGTGTTATCATGCTACAGAAACGTATATGGCAATTGAATTACTAGTACAGTGTTTTGTCTGACGAACACCGGACAGCTTCAATGGGCCATTATTTAAGCGCCTACCTACCTTGTGTTCGCACCTGAACCCTTGCTACCTGGTGAAAGTGCAACTTGAGTTATGCAATATATTAACAAATTTTCTGTCTATACAGGGAAAATAAGAGCGTCTTATAATAGCTTATGCGAACCAAGGGCGTAACACACTGAACCCTGCGGGGGAGGGGGGGGGGGGGGCTCATGAGTTTTTTTCATGCTTCCTGTACCAGTGTGGACCGCGGGATGTTTCGTGAAAGATGAACGGAAAAAGGGTTGGCATTACGACGCATATCGCGAATACATATTTATGTACTGATCTGATTGGATCACCCTTTAATTTACTGCGGGGTATGTCAAAAAATAAAAAAATGGGGGTGGGGGGGAAAAGATTCACATTACCTTGAAAATTGTGACGGATTGGCCAAATCCCCACAGAGAAATTTGGCGCAGAATTCACAGTCGTAACGTGACCTTATCGAAAGAATTGGTAATGTGTTGTAGCACCCCCCGCTTTGTATGGTTATTGCAGGTCCGGTACCGGACGGAGCGTATTGAGTTTGAATCTTCTTAATCTTTTTACACCTCGGGCTGATAGGCCCAGGCTATCCTTGTTTTACACAATAAAGGGAATACTAGGTCAGGATTAGCCTTTATTTGGACCTTTCTTATAGCAATAATACTTTTCAGGTATTATAGAAGTGTTTTAGGAACATTTAGGCAGAACAAAAATGTCTCATGCCTGATTTGCGAAAAAAAAAGAAAGAGGTGCATTTTCAAATTTAAAAATCACGTGTAAATACCCACATTGGAACCATTTTCCCCCAACAGAAATAAACAAAGTACATGTTATCATTTCAGGACATTTCATTGCCTCCTTATAAAACTATCACCTAAATCTAATTGCACATAAAAAACAGATATTTATCAATTAGTTTCCCATCAAAATTACATACAACGTAATAGCTCATAATAGCTATACTAAAACCTATTTACCACAAGCATACCTGTCAAAGTACATAATAGCTCGACACCACATAAGCAAATTGATACCTCTATGCCCACCATTCGCCAAGCAAGGATACCCGTCAAAGTTACCCAATACATTTTAGCTCATGATATGAAGTAAAGTGGGGTTACCTTTATGGTCCCCCATTTGCCAAGCAAGGATACCTGACAAAGTTTACATATAATTCATGACATGAAGTAAACTATATGTATATCTATGAC
>JAMKCH010072177.1:0-48377 GCA_023653785.1 Ophioderma brevispina
ATTATAAGATCGGCAGTTCCCCGTTTGGACTACGTATAAAGAAAATGGCGGCCTTTGAAAATTGACCAAGATGGCGACAAACCAAAATTGATACAAATAAGGAAATGCTTTTAATAGAATCCTTGGTGTCACAAACATGGGTATGGACACCACTTTCCCTTTTCTACTAGTTCTCACAAGCCAAGATAAGCTTATGGGGACACAAATTGACATTCATGGTCATTGAACAAAGGCGACCATTTTGAAATTCAAGATGGCGGCCAACCTAAATTAATGATAAGCAAGGCAATGCTCTTAATGGAATCTCTGGTATCACAAACATGGGTATTTGCCACATTTTACTATTCAAGTTGCTCTAAGCAGAGATTATAGGACATAACATAGTTGGAAAATGGCGCCATTTGAATGCACAGATGCGCGGAAAAATAACAAATCAGTTAACGTAAGACTGCTTCAATGGAATCCCTTGGTATCACAAATATGGGTATTGCTACCATTTTTACCCCTCCCCCCTTAAGTTGGCTCATAAGCCCGAGATATAGGACAACAAATATAATGAAAAATGGCGGCCATTTGAAATTCACATGGCGACTGAAGGCGTGGTTGAAAAAATGGCACCCAACTTTTTTGGAATCGGCACCCCAAAATTGACAAGGTAAGCTAATAAAATCAATTTTGGCACGGAAAATCCCACGGGGACTCTAAATATCTGAGGTATCAAAACTCAATAATAAGGAACCGTAAAAGAAAACATTATGTTAGGACCTCCAATGGACAACTTCTAAGAGCTTATAATTAACGGAGGCTCTTACTTACGGTAGTTTTCTAATAATCTAACATATAATATAAATAGTGGGTAAATTATGAATTGGTCCAGGTGAAAAAATAAGGTGGCGTTTGAGGGGATAAAGGCAAACGCACACGAATTGATATAGTTACAAAATGAGGAAATGTGAACCAAGATGACCGATGGACTAAAACAAGGAATCTTTAAGGACAAAAAACGTAAACATAGAAATAAGACAAAAAGAGGAGAAGAAAACAAAACAGCACGCACAATACACAGGATCAAAACAGAAAGAGAAGAAGAGAAGAAGATGATGAGGAAAATTTGTCCAACACAATTTTGCTCAGGACGAAAAGAGGCTGGGCTGTATAGGAAGAAGTGGGCGAAAAGGGATAAGAAGAAGAGAAGTGAACAGAGATGTAGAATGAGATGGGATGTGTGCTGTGAGGGAAGAGGAGGAGGAGAGAGAGAGCGGAGCGGAGCGAGAGCTAGGAGTTTTGAAAAGGAAGAAGTAAGGAGAGGGGTATGCAAGAAAAAAACGGCGAAAGATAAACTACAAGATAAATTGTACTTGTCAATGAAAAATGCATTGCGGCGTAATTTAAAGTGTTTTTGTTTGGGATAGATGTGAATGTTTGCGGAAGATCGTTTCAGGTTTTGGCCCCATGGTACAAGAATGTGGTGGTTTTTCTTTGGTGGTTTGGGCAGTGGAAGATGGTATTAGTCAGCTTGTCTAGTGTTGTGTATTGTCTATTTGCCTGTGTGTCATGAAAATAGTTGTTTAAAGTTAGATTATTATAGTGATAGTCAGATGAAAAGTGCGGCTTGGAGTTTGTTAAACCCTAACCCCGACCGGGTCGTTTTGCCGACCAAACGGGCCCAAATGCAACAAGGGCAATCTATTTTTATTTAACGGCCCGAAGCAACGAGAAACACAATTTTGCGTTTCATTGCATTCTCGGCATGTTTTCCCGGCACAGAATAGAGCGTAAAGTGTTAAGGCCCAGATGCAACGAAGACATCGCGTAATTTTCCCGTAAGACAGCCAGATGCAACGAGGGAAATCGCGTCATTTTCCCGGAAGACGGTCGATGCCACAGAGGAACATCGCGCATTTTCCGGAAAGACGTACAAGATGCAAAGAGGAACATCGCGTGCGAATGCAATGAGAACATGATCCTAAATAATAAATAAATAATAACATAAAGAATAATGGATGCGTACGCACACTGAATCTGCATTAATAGCTTATAGTTCGCCAGTCGTAGAGTGGCGCAATTACGTTACGTCATAGTCGTGCGTTGCGATATTACGCTAACTCATGTCCGGTTTACGTCATGAATTTGGTGCGTTTTGCATAATTAACAGTAGCTTATCGAAAATGGGTGGCGCTATCACCATCGATATCGAAATTGTCTATGGGCATTTGTTAACAGTGTCACCCGCCTGAATGAAAGATTGCGCCTGTCTGCTGGCAACCCGTCCGAAATGCAGTGAAAAGCATCCAATCTTTTTCCGGAAATGGACGTGCCCGGTGCACCGAGGAACAATCCGCGCCATTTTCCTTCCGGGAAACGCCCAATGCAACGAGGAACTCGCGTCATTTCCGTAAAGAACGGCCCCAGATGCAACGAGGACCATCGCGTCATTTGTTCCGTGTAAGACGCCCGATGCAATGAGGTGCAATGATAGTAATTTGCGCGACAAAAATAGTTGTTGACGTCCGCGATGCAACGAGCAAGCATTTTTTCGACCGGTACCAGATACTATTCTCGTTTGTCTTATGCACCCTCATTTTGTTGCGTCTGGGCCGCGTTAGGGTTTAATGTCCGCTATTTTTAGTGTCTTGAGTGAATGAAAATAATGTACGGTGTGAGTTCTTTATTAAAGGTGAGTTGATGATCGTGCGGATAGCCCATTTCTTTCTGGGTGGTGTTGAGTTGATTTAGTCGAATTGGGAGTTTGAGGCCCAGATAATATTGCAGTCAATGTAAGGGTGGAAGAACACTTGTGTTGTATAACGTTTTTCGTATGTGGGATGGGAGGTGGTGTCTTGCTCTGTACATGGTATCTGTTGCGTGTGAGGTCTTGATAATGATGGAGTTGATGTGCTTGGTTCTGTTAGTTTTTATCATCAATTGTGATACCCAGAAACTTAGTGGTATGAACTTGCAAGATGGGCTGGTTGTCAATGGTGACTGTATAATTGTGATTTGTGTATTGTGAGTGAGAGAAGAGCATGTAGTTAGTTTTTTGATATGTTGAGAGCCTACAGTTTGTTTGCGGTCGGGAGCCCAGGGGTCAGTGATTTTTGTAAGTTTCAATGGTTTATGTTAACGGAAAAGGGAGTTAGGTTTGGGTCCTGAGGAAAGATGTTGGTGTAACGTGCAAATAAGATAAGTTTTGAGTGTGTTTAAGATATATTTGTGATATCATTCTTGTATATAATGAAGGTATCGGCCCAGTATGTGAGTCCCTGAGGACCCTCTCACTGACGTCGGCAGTAGGTGATTGAGTTTTTTAATGGGCATAAACAGATTGTGCTTGTCGGTCTGTGAGATAACTAACTTCCGCACAGGTCCCAAGGCAACACCACTAACCACCAGTAGTGCTGAAGCTTATGAGACGAATATTATGGTCAATCGTGTCGAATGCCTTGGAGAGGGTCAGAAAGATTCCCATGGTGTGATATTTGTGTTTAAAAGTGCTCTGATTTCAGATTATTTGTTAGTTCAAGCATTGCCATATATGTTGAACGTTTGGGCCTGAAACCAGTATTGTCATCAACAATATGTTATGTTTGTTTAGAAAAGTTAAAAGACGATTGTTCACAATCTTTTTCCAAAGATTTTTGAAAAAGAGGAAGGACAGAAATTGGGGGTCTGTAGTTGGTGATGTTGTGAGGATCTTTACTTTTGAAGATTTGGAATGACTTTGGGCTGATTTTAGATTATGAGGAACTATGCCTGAGGTGAGTGACTGGTTGAAGATGTACGAAGATGGAGATGATGTTGTGGCGAATGTTTTGGGTTAGCAATACCTGGTCAATACCATCAGTGCCAGCCTTTTTACTCGAGGTTTTGGTAGGTGGTGCAACTCGTGCATTTCATCCACTGTAATGGGTGAAAGAAAATTGGAGTTTTTGAATGCTGTTATTAAGATGGGCATGAAAGGGAGTGTTTGGAGATGGAATTTTGTTAGCCAGAGTTTAAAAACCGAGTCTAAGTGATCGTTGAAGATACAAGTGATGTCGGAAGGTTCGGTAAGCTTTTGTTGTTGTGGGTAAAAGTCTTGGGAAGTTGGTTAATGTTTTCCTACAATACTTGTATTTAGACTTTTCCAATTTTTAGTCAAAGTCATGTTTTGAGGCATGTTAAGTTTGTTCCGGTTTATGTTTTCCTTTGTCTTTGCGAAATATTGTGAGTTTTTTTTGTATTGGTTTATATTTTTGTTTTGCTATGGGTGTGTTTTTCCTAATGTAATTTTTCTAAAGGTTGTGTTTGTGTTTAATTGATTTGATAATTCCATTTGTTATCCATGGTTGTTTGCGGAGGTTTTTTTAGGACTCCTTCTGTAGTGGAAAAGAATTTTTCATAATGGTTTAACGTATGTTGAGATAAGTGGTTGTAGGCCATGGTTTTTTTGGAGATCTGTTTTCGGTTAATGTTTTAGTGCCAGGTTCAGTATAATTTTTACGTTACAATTGCGGATGGTAGGTTCTCTTTAGTCACGTTTCTGTAACAGTAATTTTTGTGGGATCTTGCCTTGTTTTTTAAGATTGGAGTGATATAAACACTGGAAAGTGATCGGTGATGTCTGTGACGAGAATACCTGGAATTGCATTTATGTTGGTTGCGTTGACATGTTATCAATAAGTGTGGCAGTATTAGTGTGGCATGAATTATAGGTTATTCTGGTTGGGCGATTAATTTGGGAATGTAGGAAGTTAGCAAGTGTGGTATTGATAAAAATCATTGATAGCTGTACTGTTAGAGTGGTTAAGCAAATTGATGTTTAGGTCACCCTACAATGAAATATCTTTGTTTATTTTTTGCTGATATAGTAACTAGCTGTTCATAGTTAGTGTTGAATTGTTGGATTGTGTGTTCGTGAAGCCAACAAAGTACCATATCAAAGTACCATATCTATATATAATCTATCATTCAAAGTACCATATAACTATAAATTCAATGTATTATGATCAGACATAGATACTTGGAAATCTCTCGGTATGCTTTTGAATAGGAATATGTTAATATAAAAAAAAAGGCTGAAACGTTCGTATTGCTCCATAGGGGGAAATTAAAAAATTTAAAATATACTGTACCGAAAAAATAATTCTCAACTTTTCATTTCAGATGGTGTTATTTTTTGGTTTTTGGGAAATTTTAAAACGGCTGATTTAGCAGGGTTTTTGCAATTTTTTTAAGGAATACCTCG
The DNA here is from genome assembly GCA_023653785.1 of Ophioderma brevispina. Taxonomy (NCBI): domain Eukaryota; kingdom Metazoa; phylum Echinodermata; class Ophiuroidea; order Amphilepidida; family Ophiodermatidae; genus Ophioderma; species Ophioderma brevispina. Next base: position 5,228 of record JAMKCH010072177.1, read on the forward strand.
TTTTGTGGAAGTGAAAATCTCTTGTTGCACCTATCGTGATTTTGGGGTGAGATATGAAAACAGCGATAAAAGGAGTCACTAAATTATTAACATAATGCTGAAATAAACACGGAGTAAATATACATAAACGCACCTAGAACAAAACAGCGATAAAAGGAGTCACTAAATTATTAACATGGGGTAGTGGCGTACCGACCGGGGGAGTTTCCCCCTCTGGATCATAAAACGGGATGGATCAAAATATGCATTTTCATCCCTCTTAAAGGAATATTTTGACCACTTTCAGCCTAAATGTGGGCAACATTTAATCTGGATCGACTGCCTCGGGCTGGTGGGGTCTGAAACTTTATGTGCCCCCAATCCCCATGCAAAAAAATTAAAAATCTAAATTCGCTTTGGTAATGGGCTAAGTGTAAATATAAATTGAACCATGTGACATATTTAAAAAGAAATTTAATGCGAATATAGACCTCACTATTACCTTTTATAGCCCGATAATCTATTTCTTTCCAGGAAATGTTCTGATTTTAATATTGGTCATGTAATTTAAAAATAAGACTGGATCGAAGCTCATAGATCTTACCATAACCATAACGTTCTTAGAAAGAAAAGGTTAGGACTTATAGAGTTCTAAGTTGGTTGTTGTTGGTTATCTATTTGACAACCGTTCTCCAAAATCCGTTTTATAGAAACATAAAAGCCATAAAGCGCTTGATAATAACATTGACGTTTGGATGGTTAAGAATTTATAAGGTTCGTATTTATAAGTTCATATTTAAAGAGTTAATGTTCATTATTATCAAAACATGCACTATATTATAGTTGACAAGTATATTTGTATATTTTTGTCTACAAAACTTTTTGCAGCTAGCTGCTGATAAACCTTTTCGTCGATAAATGTTGTATTTTTTTTATAATCTTCCATGACAATAATGGGTTCATATCCGTACATTGTGTTCGAGTTACGCGACAAAATTTCAGGGAGCTGTATTTGTAAATTCCATATCAATATACCATATTAAAAATCATATGATGATTACCCTGCCTAACAGTATGTGTTCCAAAATGCAAGTTTAACATGTTTATAGCTGTTTATTACGTCTACTGTGAAATCCGGCTAGCAGGGGTTTTATGATTTTGTATATTTGAAATATCACTCATCATTAAATTAGTTGTTCATCATTTAGCAGTTAGTTGGTATATCCAAACACGTACAACATTGAGCAGTAATATGGGCGGCCAAAAGGGGGTGTTTCACACAAACGACGTCAAAAACTCATAAGGTGGGTAATAAACTCGAAAAGGGGTATAATTGAAATTGGTCGACCAAAATGGCACATTTTTGCTTAAAATATCAAAAATCTTTAAGTTGCTCCAAATCGGAGCAACTTCAAGATTTGACCCCTGTTACAACTGAAATTGACCTTTTTTTAATTGATTTTTGCGGTTTTTAGCCTATAACTCTTAAACCTTACATTGTAGATAGTTCAAACTATACCTTTCCTGAATCCTTGTGGCTAGACAAATAACATATGGTATACTTTTCAGCACGCTTGGATCAATTTAAAAATTTGACCCCTGTACAAACTTTGTCTTGACGCCCTCTCCCTAAGGCACCATTTGTGGCACTTAAGAATTGTTTCAGGGGTCCCTGTCAGTCTGTCTACATATTTAATCACTCAAACCTTTTGTACTTAAGATGTGTTACAAATATGTGCACATATGCTAGCTCCGGGGCTATAAGTCAATCTCTGTCCTCTTTGTGTGAAACATGAATAGGCCATAACCAGTCGACCAGAATAATTCAGTATCATGTTGATCAGTCTTTGAGCGTGATCGATCGCACGGTCTTGGGGGCCTACATGCAAATGTTTGGAACAATGACAAATCGACGGCATCAGGTTCCCCGCAGGGATTCATAGTGCACACCCGGATGCATGCTCTCAAATCGCTCATTTTTGCGATAGTTAAACTATATCCTAATATCGCATAGTTGCTCTCACTATTGATCTCTATACATACCAGGGTTAAGGAAACTTCGACGAGGCGGCGAGGCTTGCATACTTTGTAATTGTAGTGCTCTCCAATCGCTGGTTGCTCTCTTACCCCGGTCTCCATTGCATTTCTATACTTTCATGATCATGGAACATCACATCCACCCGCGATCCATAAATTAAATTCATCTCTAACTTTGGAATTAAGCATTTTAGATTACTATTTATAAATACCACACATGTAGTAATTAAAAATAGTAATCTAAAATCGAAATCTCTGAGTCGGCCTTTTAAGGCAAAACACCAACAAATTTAGAAAAAAATCTGTATCCTCACAATCTTCTCTGTCCCTTCGAGATTTTATAGGCCTAAAGTTGATATATGGATCGACTAATTCTTAATTAAAAAATGCATATCTTTATTACCAGTCGTTTTGCTAAAAATATTATTTTTCATTTAGAATTATGCTATATAACAATTAGCGATACTGAAAATTAATCAATTTTTAAAGAAAAATCTAATATGCATCTCGTGGTGTGAATTGGCTCATCTGTGGTATAAAAAAAGCTTAAAATGATGTTAGAATTTCCCGAGCCCCGATTAACGGCAATCATCGTATCATTGTCCTCTTTGTTGACCCATGAATGAGCCAGAATCACCCGACCAAAGTATCGTCACGGTGTTGATCGATCGCACCAACTTCAAAAACATGCATGCAATTTACACTAATATACACATCCCTATCTGACAATTAGGCCTATAGCTTGGCCAAAACCAATGAACGTCTTTTCGGAAGTCCTGCGCCGAAGAGACCCACTGTTCTTGTGGTTTAACCATCCCAAACAACCCGTGCATGATTGAATACATTACAAGTTGAGTTGGCATCCGGTGGTCGAGTTGGCACGCGATCGGTCGAGTTGGTAGTTTACTCGACGGTCGAGTTGGCATTAGACGGTCGAGTTGGTTATCGGTCGAGCTGGTATGACGGTCGACTTGGTTGTCCGTCGAGTTGGATGACCGTCGAGTTGGTATCGGTCGAGTTTGCAATCCGTCGAAGTGACTGACATTCCATGTAGGTACATGTATTAGTCTGTATGTAAGTTAAATATGTTCATCCTGCACTTATTTGGACTCATGCTCTTGTACACATTGACTGATTAACTTAAAGGTGCTTGTTCCGTTTTATGTGTATTGTGTTCTCTACTTTATGGGGGCTGGCACTTGTACATACACCCCATCAAGTACCAAGGGAAACAAACTTGCGGTTTTGAAGGCAGACACAATAATGCATGTTGCAAAGCCCTATTCAATACTGTGCTAATATTGATGGTTAACCACTAAAACGGCGGTTTTTTGTTTAAATATCTTGAGAATGAAATGGATTTAGGGCTCAAATTTCAGGACGCCATTCGCCAATGAGAAAAATCCGGCCTTTCATCTGATATCAAAATCGACACTACTTCAAAAAAAAAAAAAAAAAAAACATTAGACGGTCGAGTTGGTTATCGGTCGAGCTGGTATGACGGTCGACTTGGTTGTCCGTCGAGTTGGATGACCGTCGAGTTGGTATCGGTCGAGTTTGCAATCCGTCGAAGTGACTGACATTCAAAGATTCCAACCTGCAGTGACCTGCACATAAACCCATGTACAGAGATCGAAAATGCTAATTAATTAGCGCTTATGATCCCCGCTAATGACAATACAAATTTACCGCGCCCATTGTGACGTAAGAGATTCGACAAACTTCGGAACCGATCGGATCCCTTCGCCAGTGATGTCATCGACCTTGGCTGGGTCAATACGCCTGTGCGATGCGATGCTATTCGTGTGCAGGGGTCGATTTGTGATGTTAGTGACATGACAATACAAATTTACCGCGCCCATTGTGACGTAAGAGATTCAACAAACTTCTGAACCGAACGGATCCCTTCGCCAGTGATGTCATCGACCTTGGCTGGGTCAATACGCCTGCGCGATGCGATTCTATTCGTGTCGTGTGCTTAAGTTCCAAAGTTCACTGAAGTTCAGTATAAGGCTCAGAGGTCGACCCGATGTCCAATGATTTTTCCACCATTGCCGATCTGAATTTTTAAAATTTTTAAGAAGGAATTTGCCAACATGAAGGAAAAGCATTACCAATAATGCTAAGCCCAGGATTTTTTCCAGGGTGTTCACGCTTAGGCATGTTGTGTATGTCCATGTTAAATAATTGTTCCCAGTGTTCTAGTATGCGATGCGTGTTTCTTTCTCCACTTTGAAATATATAATATGTTAAGAAATGCGGGCAAGTATCAGTAATGATCTCGTGTACTAGTGTGTATCGTTATAGCTATATATCTCCCCCCCCCTCCAGTGTACGATGCGTTAGTCTCATACCTACTCTGTATTACTTGTATCAGAACTGATCTCGCATACTGGAATGTCTTGTCCTGTGTGCAGTGGCGTAACGGTCCTACCCGCTCTGAGGGGGCAAATTTCCCAGTTTTGGGAAATTTTCCCTCTCAGGGGGGTCAAAAGGCCAATTTTTCCCGGTCAGAGGGCTAAAAAACGGCTGATTTAGCATGATTTTTGCATATTTTTTCCCGGCCAAAGTCGTCAGGGGGGCAACCTGCCCCCCTGACCCCCGCCTGTTACGCCACTGCCTGTGTGTATGTCTGTACTGTATACCCGGATCGCTCAGCCATTACTACTTCGGCTATGCTAACAGTCCCGTTTATCAGGGCGGCCTGGTTAGCTTAGTGGTTAGAGCGTTCGCCTTGTGTGCGAAAGGTCCGGGGTTCAATTCCCTGCCCAGGCGTGGATGTCCAGGATTTTTTCCAGGGTGTTCACGCTTAGGCATGTTGTGTATGTCCATGTTAAATAATTGTTCCCAGTGTTCTAGTATGCGATGCGTGTTTCTTTCTCCACTTTGAAATATATAATATGTTAAGAAATGCGGGCAAGTATCAGTAATGATCTCGTGTACTAGTGTGTATCGTTATAGCTATATATCTCCCCCCCCCTCCAGTGTACGATGCGCTAGTCTCATACCTACTCTGTGTTGTTATAGTCCGATTTATTATTCGTGTCAGTTCATGCATATTGTCGAGGGTATGGTTTCATTTGGAGGGGATGTGTTTATACCGAAATTTAAGAAGGTGAAGATATAGTGGAGTAGATACATTATTAGGCATAAATGTTCCTTTATTGCAGATAAAAACTCCAAAATGTGGTATAACTGATTTGAAATCAATTAAAATTTCATGATCCCCTTTTGAGAAATGCAATATTTGATAACCACCATGGCTGTCTCGCCTATGTGCAGAAGGTGTAAGAATGTGCTAAATTAAATGAACTTATTCAAAAAACTTCTCTTTCAATTTGCTGATGACCACACATTGGAGAGACCTATTAAAAATCCAAATGATGTGGTTGATATGCAATTGGATCTTGGAAAAACTCTACAGTTGGTCAGTCACAAACAAGCTTCCTCTTAATGCATCCAAGTGTGTGGTTATGCACTTCTCTAGATCCAAAACTTGCTGCAAATCAGATTACTTTTTGGGCAGAGAATGCCTGAAATCGGTTGATATAAAATTGCTTGGTACTCTTATTTTTCTTCCAATCGTTCATTTTCCTCTCATGTAGATTTCTTGTGCAATAAAATCTCTCGTCTTGTGGGTTTCCTAATAAGGTGCACAAGAAATATGCCTTTCTCTGCTCTTCTGAATCTCTATAAAGCTTTTGTCCTCCCTCTTCTCATGTGTGTAGTCGTTTGGGCTCCATATACCGGGTAATGCCTGTTACACTAGTAGACTTGAAAAGTTTCAGAGGAGGATTACACGAGTCCTTATGTATAGGAAAATGCTCTGGGAGCATGTAGAGTACAGTTAGTCGGCAGGTCATCCAAGTAATATTGTTCACACTAAAAATTGTTGGACAGGGTCATTTTACACGGGCTTTCACAAATACAATAGGCAAACGACCTTGCTATTGTCCACATTCCCTGCACACGTCTGCAGTTCAAATCGATGGAAATCAGGCCCATGTTTTAAGCATATGGGAATTCAATTCCATGATGCTAGTAAATGTAAGGTTATACATTTTCTGTGGTCTTCGCTTTCTTAAAAGAGATAGAGAAACACGTACACAGACTTTTTTGTAGCACACAATTCAATTAATGATTTGGGATGCTTTAAAATTTTGTGGGATTTCTATAACTTCAGAGACCACACTTTTTCAAAACTTAAAATTTGTCGCTTTTAATTTGTTGTTTTTAACCCCCAAACACCCTTTCACGTCATATCGGTTGAACTTAGATATCGAGGGTTGACAATCAGAAAGCCTTAACTCAAAAATACTGCTTTTGAGAAATGTGATGTTTAATATTTTCTACTAAGCAAATCTATTCATTACTCAAAATGTAAACATCTCATAAAGCTCATATATGGTACTGTAAGCAAACATTATATAAACTTTAGTAAACAAAGAACAATGTGTAATTATGAATAGCAGAATTAAAGAAATTCTTTAATATTTCTTTGAACTGCTGAGTTACGTCCTTCTGACGGTAACTGAAAACGGTAATCTGTGAGTTACATCTTCAATCATGCCAATGATTGACACATTATTTCAATCAGATGTTTAAGCATGTTATCCCTTTGGAATGTTTTAAAAGAAATCATCAATATAAGCGGGATAGGGAGCTAAAAAGCTGTTGCAATTCTGGCAATTGTGCAAGCTATGAAGCCTCAACTCATTGTTTGGCCAAATACAGTTACCATCAGAAGGTCGTAACCCAGAGTTAAGGCTTTCTGTTAGTAAACAAAGTGTGCACCATTGAGATGTGGTGAAGTGTTATTTTGCTTTATAGGCAATAGGAAGTAGACATGAGTTAAGGCTTCATGGTTTTCAGAATCTGTAGGTGTTACAGATTTTTTTGGTACCAAAACCTCAAAATCACCAAAAAGTGAGTTACGTCCTTCTGTTTGTCAACCCTCGATATGTAGTTGACATTCCGCAACAATAATACATGATTTTATAATGAATTCATGTATTTTGGACCTCAAATCAGGACATTTTCCAGAGTGCTTTCGACCAGCTATTGAGGTCACAGCGATTGTATTGTTTTCTCGTGTACAAGAAAATAACACATGTTGGCGTGACCTCCTGAGTACACCGACATGTTGTCTGAATTTGGTCTATTGTGTAGATTTAAATTTCAGTGGTTGCAGTTTGTTTCAAGCTCTTAAATGATATTAGTCCAGCATCTTTCAAGGACTTTTTTCACAGAAGTTGTATTTCTCAAGACAGATTTCTACAATTGAGGGCAAGGACTAATTCCTTCTACAATTCTGTCTTTGTCTCCTTTCCTAGACTTTGGGAAAACATTCACTCTCGACAGGCCAGCTCTCCCCCAAAATTCAAGTTTTTATGTCAGTAGTATTTTCTCACAACATGTTTGGGCTCTGTAGCCCATTTTTCTTTCCTGAGTTACTCTGTTTAGTTGCCTTTTATATTTCATTAGTAACTCAAATTATTATTAGTAATAAATGGCTTTGTCTGTATGATATATCTGGTGGTTTTGTTCAATCTAACGGACATCTCTGTCGCTTGAAGAGGATGTGGCGATCAATATGTCATGCTCTCCTATTTATGCGCATAACATGCCATGCAACACGTGATTTGTATGTTCATCAATAGGTTACTGGTTCACATCAATGAAGGGATTAAATCTTATGAATGGCAATCAATCTTCCGGTGAAGCCATGCAAGATTATTGGCCTAAATTCACGCCACATAAAAGTAACATTGATTTTCCTGGAAAACTTGCAACCTCTCACCACGATTAGAATCGTCAAAAACTTTTAATGAACCGACACAAATCGTCGCCCACATCACATACTGTCTTATCTGACATTTTTTACTTTTTTTAGATATTTTACATATGTACTTATATTGTTATGGTCTATACATGCACACAGTTACAATCTTGAAAGTGACCTAATTAGTGAGATATTAATTAAGAATTTTGATCATTAAGCTCAAAACTGCATATCGCGATTTCACATACTGTCGTATGTTTCATTTACACGTAATTTCAATAGGTGTATAATTAACGCTGTTCACAAAACAAGCTGTTCACGCTTTTCACATACAGATCTATGTGCGTCGTATCCGCCTCGTGCGTGAACATTTCGCGTTTCACATACTGATCTATCTGAACGCATTGAAATATAACGGTGAAATTAGCGTCGTATGTGCAAAATACGACTTTTTTGCGTTTCACATACAGACTATCACTTATGACTTTGTAGCTTTATATCAGGAATACAATTGCACTTTCAAAACCCAGCAAGGTTAAAACTTAAATATCAGAATGTTTTCTTCATAATGCAAAATTAAAAAGTAAATTCTAATGTTTAAGTCCATAGTACAAACATGAAATCTCCCTGTAGAATTTCAATGGCGATTTTCTCGAAAACGGCATTTCATCAGATAAGACAGTATGTGATGTGGGCGACGAAATAAAAAATAACACCATAGACTATATGGCACACAAGAATTCACACTGGTTAAAAATCATTTCAGAGCACACAGTGTAGTAAATGTTTCACACAGAAATCACATTTAAAGGGGGATGACCCGATCTAAGTATATAATTGTTTCATTTTGATAGAATGGCATTCACTCCAAAACCCTATCTGTTAAGTTTCGTGCCAATATTTCAACCTGTTTTGAAGTGAGAGCTGAAAACATGATTTTGTAATCCCCATGGAGTACTGTGTAAAATTAATATTGGTCGACCAAAATGGGCATATTTTCACTCATAACACCCAAACCAAACATCCATTAGCCCTAAGATTTCACAGAGTAAATGAGAAAAATAGTAGCTTGCTTCTAGCTTCTGATACCCAAATTTTGACCACTTCCAGTAAAATCTGGGGTAAAATCTGATCGGACCATGGACCTCTGGGGGTTTTCACTCCCGTTAGTGCCAGGGGAGGGGAGGTCCATGAATCCCTCCCCACGGAAACCACTTTCATGGTTGATTTTTTGCACAACATTTCCGGGGGGGGGGGGTTACTCAGTGGAAAAGAGAAGGTACATATGTGCTGCCAATATGGGTCACATTTTCACCGCTTACTATAACAATGGATCCTTTTTCCCACCATGCTACTATATTGATGGGTCATTTTTTGAAGTCATTGCTACTATATAAATGGATCCATTTTTCAATTTTTGGTCGCAATTTACTACATATGAAAATGGGTCAATTTTTCTGATTGTCGGTAAAAGCACAATGAAAATGGTTGATTTTTCCGATTTTCGGAAAAGTTACTATGAAAATGGGCCGATTTTGCTAAGGTTGTGTGTGAAAAAGGTGCAAAATTTCAAAGCCAACTATAGAAATGGGTCAAAAATTTGAACCAACTATATATAAAGGCCCCAAAAAAAGTAACGCAGCATGTCTAAATACCCCCATAGGTTACAAACCATTGGTCTTTGCACTAAAAACATAAAATTATATCAATAGTTTATTTTCTTCCGTAAATTTTGATACCCTTGCCCCATTGCGATCAATATTGCCAACACAATACCCATTATAAGAAAATCTCTCCCTTTTTAAAAGTTGCAATAAAAGGTATAGCCATATTGATTGCCATTCAGTGAAAGACCGCATTCTTCCTGTGAAGTGTGTGTCACTTAACACATGGCCTGATGCATGAAAATGTGACACATTTTCGTAAAATGGACATTGTGTTGGCGATATTGATCACAATGGAGCAAGAAAGGTGTCAAAATTTGCAGAACACAACAGACTATTGATATCATTTTATGTTTTTGTGCATAGACCAATGGTTTGTAACTTAAGGGGGTATTTACACATGCTGTGTTACTTTTTGGGAGTCTTTATATATGGGTCATATATTTGTACACTTTGGTCACTATAAACATGGGTCGATTTTTACCCGGCGGACGCACACCTGTACCCAATTTTGAGTACCCCCCCCCCCCCCCCCCCCCCCCCCCCAAAAAAAAAAAAAAAAAAAAAAAAAAAAAAAAAAAAAAAAACCCCCCCCCCCACCCCAGGCAAAATTTATACCACATGTGTGGGTGTATGTGTGTGTGTGTCACTAAATTGTTAAGTTATTTTTAAATTGACTTCAATTGAAAAGTTTTTTGGAACCAAACTTCTGTCATAGATGCACCATGGGATCCCTCATATGTTGATGAGGTCAAATGTCATGTGTTGAGGTCAAAGGTCATGTGAGGTCAAGTTGAAAAATAGACTAAAAATGTAAAATTGACCTCAATTGCAAACTTGGAAGTTCAATTGGAACCAAACTTGTGTCATAGGTGGACCATGGGATCCCTCATATGTTGATGAGGTCAAAGGTCATGTGCCAAGGTCCAAGGTCATGGAGCGGTCCACAGCTTATATTCTTTGAATATAGTGTGCGCGAAAGCCGAGAACCGGAAAATTCTAGTTGATGTCTGTTGATGTCTTCTATGGGCAAAAAACACATTTCGAGAAGTTTGTATAAAAATTAAGGTTTTCACTTTTTCCATTGGAAAAAGGGCTTTTTATATTGAAAAGAATATATCTTCTTACAATAACTATGTAAATTTAAGTTTCCATCAATAATATCAATTCCACGACGTTTGAAAAATTAAAAATCTATAAAAATGATAACAAATGGGATTTTTTCACCAAATTTAGCCATTTCTTACCTTATTTTGTGATTCATGTGTATTTTGATTACACTTTGATAACCAACAATATTTAATTACCTTTCATCTGACACCAAAAATACTCCAATAGCTTATCCAATACCAATTTTATACTTAAAATACAAATTTTGATGATTTTCATCTAAAAATGGACATTTTTGGTAAAATGCATTTTTCACCCCCATGTCCAGCGCGTTGGCGAGTAGGAAATTGATTTTCGAATTCTGCAGAAATTCTGAATAGGATAGACCATGTCTGAATTTTGCAACCAAACACGTGATTAAATCGATGTCAGCTGAGGGACTAAAACAAATCACAGTTAGCGACAAGTGCAAATTCACACAGGTGTCAAACACTTTCAGTGCAGTGCAGAAAATGTGGTCATGTGTGTCACATACTAACCAACAATTTAGCCACACATGTGAGAATTCACACTGGTGAAAAACATTCTCAATACACTGAATGTCTTAAATGTTTCACACGGAAATCTAGTGCAGCCAGGCATATGAGAAAATACGCTGGTGATAAACCATCTAAAAGAACCGTAGGTAATAGAATCATGCATCAAACAAAATAAACACAATGGGGATCGATTGCTCAATACACAAGGCAACTAAGCACATTAATTGGGAAAGAAGAAAGTTAACATACTAGTTTAAAATACCCAGTGTGTTACATTTAGATGTTTACAACAATCAAACACATTTTATATTACATTTAAAATCGATACAACCCAACTTGAAAAATTTGCAAGGATGAGCCGACACGGGAATCAAACCCACGACCTTCTGATCTCTAGACCGACACCCTACGCACTAGGCCACCAGCCCCTGCTGATAAACAATACAAACAACAATGAGAACAAAGACGCGTATGTGAGATCTTACAAGAAGATGTTAGATATTTGATTAGCCAAATTATGTCATGCACACATGTCTAAATATGAGCCACATATAAAATGGAAAAGAAATTGTATATTTGTCCTACTTAATACTGTTCATAAGTGATGGGATCAAAGAGACAAAGATGCTTGCATGAGGACTTTGGTTACGCATATCTGCGAAGTAACTGATTTCTGCACATATTATTATTAAATATTATACCTTTCATTACTCTGGGTTATGGCAAGTCCAAAAGTTGCACATTTGTTTGAAAATGAATAAAAAGTCAATACAATTTCTTTACTTAAATACCAGTTACCAGTAGATGTACAACATGCTGCATTGACTCAAGAAAATAATAGCACTGTTGATATCCAGTAAATCCGCTCCGTATGCAGAGAATAAAGCACATCAAATTACTTTTTATCTGGAAGTACAGAGCCATTGTTATTTACAATAATACACAATAATTTACAGTGAAATGCTAACAAAAATCATCTATTTTACATTTTTTAGGTATAACTTTCTCATTTCTTGAGGTAACAGTACCAAAATTCACATATGCGAGAACATAAATCTGTCAATCAGAGAAAAAAAGAGGTGAGCAGATTAATGGAATTATCACTGAATATCAATGGATGCATCATTTTGGTGTATTAAGAAAAAGGGCAGAAAGAATCATCTGCTGCCATCACATCATACCTCAACATGGAAATGTAATATTCGCATGAAAATTCACAAAAAACAATACAGCAATATCATCAAGATTTTAAAGAGATATGAGATTTCCAAAGAGAAAGGGGCCTTCATTTTTTTTTTCCGAACCCAGGCTTTTTGCATATTTGGAATGCTTTCCAATGTATTAGATCACACCTGAAATGAATAAGCTGAATACGCCGCCTTTACGTTATAAGATGATGATTTAGTAATTTCTTTCATGCATGACAAATTCTATATGGTTTCCTATAGGGATGATAAGGATAGCAGGCCAGTTCAAAACAAGGTTTGCGGTTTTTCTTCAATGGCTGGGGGGGGGGGACTGGGGCTTTTGCCGTATCTACATATTTTTAAAATATCTTAAGAATGCAATGGACCTATGAAGTTCAAATGTGGAATGTATATGCACAGTGTTGTAAATGGAAATCAAATTTCACACTCCTTAATAATCCATGACCCAAGACCACACATTTTTGGTTGGTTGCACCAAATGTGTGATATTGCTTTCTATTTACTGCCAGAGGGATTTTTTAGATATGTTTTCTTTAAAAAAAATGTTAATAAAAAATCAAAAAATATGAAGTGGTACTAAAAATACATCAAAAGAACTATTTCTGCATATTATTTTATGAAATATCTATAAATTTATAAACTTGTTTTAATAAGTTTGTATAAATTTCACAAATATCTTAAACAATTTACATTTCCACGGCAGCCATGGAATGGATATTCAGTTTATGAAAAATGAAATTGAGCATATACACATACTATCTAATATTCTTCAATCATGATGCCACCAGTGTAGTGTGTTGGGTAGTCCCTTAAAGTCATACCTAAAGACACTATCAAGAGTCAAAATATTTGAAATATGCAGGATTAGCTGAAAATTGAAGGCCTATAATAAGTGTGTAGAGTTCTCATAAGGTTACCTTTTCCAACTGAAGAATTGAGAGAAAAGGAAGAAACCAGCAGTTTCCAACAAACAAATTGCCATTCAATTATGTCTTGTACACCATTAAGTATTCGTGCAGACAGTAATGACTAAAATTCTCCTTACTTATTAGGTTGCTTCTGGTCTTATCATTTGCAGGGTATAGGATACCTGTTCTTGTTACAGACACGCAAAAATCTTATTTTTGACCTTTTTTCCGATTTTCAGATTTAGCAAATCACTGATAGTGCCTTTAACAAAAACCTATACATATTTATGTAAGATCTTGCCCCAAGAGTTTGCATCTTGTGAGACACTCTGTGTATGTTGGTTAGGCCAAAAAAAACTGTTTGCTTGTCCACAACTGATTTTAAAAAAATTGGGTCGGTCGGGAAAAGGTTTTTTTTTTTTTCCTTTTCTATTTTCAGGTACCAAATACTTAAAATGTGACGTTTTCATCTATACAATACTCAAACACTCTGTGACAACAGACATACACAACAGACGAATTCGGGAAAGGTATTAAAACCATCTTTTATTTTAAAGACACTATCAGTGATTTGCTAAATCAGCAAATCGAAAAAATCATCAAAAATCAGATTTTAGCATGTACGTAACAAGTACAGGTATCCTAACATACCCTGCAAATGATAAGACCAGAAGCAACCTAATAAGGACAGAATCGGAGATTTTAGTCATTACTGTCCGTTCGGACACTTACTACAACACGTAATTGAATGGAGAATCGTATCTTGGAACACTGCCGTTTTCTTCTTTTCCTTTCAATTCTACAGCTGGAAAAGGTAACTTATGAGAATTCTACCGACTTATCCTTCACTTTGAAGCTATTCCTGCAAATTTCAAATATTTTTCAAATCACTGATAGTGTCTTTAATAAACTGTACTGGTTCTTTCTATTTTAGAGAATAAAAGGTATTATTTTTGGCCTGTGCCATGTATCTATCATCTCTTGCCCTTCAAGTGAAGACCGGCAGCTTCAACGTGAAGTGATTCGTACAGTTCTTGTAAATTTTGATCACGATTGAAGCTGCCGATCTTCGACAGTAGAGTTTTTGCTCCATATGTGACCAGGATCACCAACGGAATCATGTCTGTGTACGTCGCCATATTGGAAGTCAACTAAAACACCGGGTGATTTGCGCAGAATATATTGTGCCCCGTCAAACATGTTCAAGTAAAAGAATTTGTGGCTATTTTTCACAAATATATACAAAATAGCATTTGTAAAATGATATTAAAGAATGAAAATGTCATTCACTACTGGTTTATCGGTTTACTTTTATTTTACACGGCGAATTTGACCACGCGATATTGTGTATTTTCGTACATTTGATACACGTTAAATACAATCTCATTCCTAGATTGCGCGGTTGTGTGTGTTCCCAACGGCATTCGAAAGTCTGAGAAATGTGGCGTTGGGAGGTGGAACATTCTCAGTTGAGGGCATCGGACACGGATTGGGAAGCTTTTCTCTTCATGTTGACATTTTTTCCGACGGGTAGTTTGTCAATTTCGGGGTAAAATTGAAAAAAAAAAACTTTTTTGAAAAAAAAAGTTTTACAGTCGCAAAGCAAATGACGGTCGGTCGGAAGTGGACAAGCAAACAATTTTTTTTTTGGCCTCAGGGTTAGGGCTTGGAATGTGGTCTGTGCATCCCACTGTCGTAACATGGGGGAAGGAAAGCTCTTTTTTGCTCGCTCACTGGGACATTTTTAGCTGCAACCGGAAAAATTTGCCTACATCCGGGAATTTGCCCCATCTGACAGACTATTGACCCTTTACACCCCTGGCGCATACACAGGCAGCATATCAAGTCCAATTTTGGAGTGCACAACAAATTGATGTCATTTTCACAGTGCTAAGGCCAAAAAAGAAGAGTTAATGGTATCAACTTGTAGTTTTAAACCCAAGGTGCTATGCATTTTTAGTCAAAAAAGCTATGCTTGATGCGCTATGCAGAAATTATTTTTGTTGCATTTTTAAAAATATTTTCAGCCACTTTGCAGCCATTTTTTTTTGACCAGTTGAAAAAAAAGTATATTAACTTTGAAACCTTAAAAAAGTGGTAAAATGTGGTATTCTACACCTATGCAAGCGGGAAGCTGAGACAAACCCTTTTTTTCCCTTTG
Source organism: Ophioderma brevispina (assembly GCA_023653785.1). NCBI lineage: Eukaryota > Metazoa > Echinodermata > Ophiuroidea > Amphilepidida > Ophiodermatidae > Ophioderma > Ophioderma brevispina. The sequence continues at coordinate 20,616 of JAMKCH010072177.1, forward strand.
CCTTTAACATGGTAAAATAATTTTCCCTCACATTTTTCTCAAGTATTTCACTCTTGGAACAACATTTTAAGGGTGAAATTTAAAAATCTGAAGAGTGAAATCTGTACTGAGTTTTGTTTAGAACAGAAAGTTGAATACTAACTACATCATGCTCGATAATATTTTCCAATTACAGACCCCAGCCATAGCATGCAGGAATAATGAAGAGAGGATTTCTGGACACTTTCATCTGTAAATATTGCCCAAGGATGCATCACTCTTTTGATCAATTTAAGAAACATGTCAGAAGGCACCAGATGTTTGACAAGATCTACAAGGGTATCCATTGTAAACTGTTTCAAGAATATTGGATTGATCACAAAAGAACTCACAATGATAGTTCAACTAACCACATGCGAACTCACATTGGGGACAAATTATTCCAGTGCACTCAGTGTGCTAAATGTTTCAAACAGAAATCAAATTTAACTCAGCATGTGACAAATCACACTGGCGATAAACCACTTCAGTGCACTGAATGTGGTAAACATTTCAAATACAAATCAACTTTAACCCAACATGTGAGAATTCACACCGGCGACAAACCATTTCAGTGCACCGAATGTGGTAAATGTTTCACAGGCAAAACAAATTTAATTAGACACATGAGAATTCACACTGCTGACAAACCATTTCAATGCACTGAATGTGGTAAATGTTTCACGCAGAAATCTACTTTACACGGCCATGTGAGAATACACACTGGCGATAAACCATTTCAGTGCACTGAATGTGGTAAATGTTTCACAGACAAATCAAATTTAAATAAACACATGAGAATTCACACTGGTGACAAACCATTTCAATGCACTGAATGTGGTAAACATTTCAAATACAAATCAACTTTAACCCAACATGTGAGAATTCACACCGGCGACAAACCATTTCAGTGCACCGAATGTGGTAAATGTTTCACAGACAAATCAAATTTAAATAGACACATGAGAATTCACACTGGTGACAAACCATTTCAATGCACTGAATGTGGCAAATGTTTCACAAACATATTACAGCTAGCTGCACATGCGAAAAGTCACACTATTGTCACACCATTTCAATGCACTGAATGTTGTAGATATTTTCAACACAAATCAACTTTAGCCACACATGTGAGAATTCACACTGGTGATAAACCATTTCAATGCACTGATTGTGGAAAATGTTTCACAGACAAATCAAATTTAATTAGACACATCAGAATTCACACTGGTGACAAACCATATCGATGTACTGAATGTGGTAAATGTTTCAAACGGAAATCACATTTAAACAAGCATTTGAGAATACACACTGGTGATAAACCAATATCAATGCACTAAATGTGGTAACATTTCACGCTTTAGTACTCCTTATTCTAGACTCTTCAATTGAACCAAGCAGGTGAGAATTCACACTATTGACATTTGAAGCTTTCAGTGCACTGAATGTAGTAATAGTTCAACACATATCACTTAAGCCACACTTTGAGAATTTCCAAACGGTGAGGAACTATTACACTTCACTGAATGTAAAGTACGGCGGTACGGTAGTACGTTATAGCCGGTTTTCTAAATTGACAAAGCGTAATTAAACCAGCGTTTGAAAATTCTCAAGACTGGAATAATACCGAATGCATTGTGGGAAGAGGGATAACGGCCCGTACGATTGCGTGTTCACTTTTCCCGTGTTTGCGAGCACCGAATTAAGTACCCGACAAAAACGTTCCATTTTTTCGCTTAGGTTCATAGTGTCAGACCCCTTACGTACCATATTTAAAACAAAACATAGTAACATACCCTCTGATGCAAAAATCTCCATAGAACCCCTCGTTTTCCGGAGATATTTTGGATATGGTTTCAATTTGCATGCATTCGCTATGACGTACTGATCTCTCACGCCGTTAACTAATTTAGATTAATAGTACACAGACTACACACTTTACGCACCGCGTATGAATGTAGTAAATTTTGTTTCCACAAAAAATCACAGTTAGCCACAAGTGCAATTCCACACTGGTTAAAACCATTCAGTGCACCAAATGTGGTCATGTGTTTTCACCATACCCACCAACAATTTGGGCACACATGTGAGAATTCACCCTGGTGAAGTGGTGACAAACATTCTTAATGCGTGCAGTCTTCAATGTGTCCCACGAAATCTAGTGTAGCCAGGCATATGAGAAAATTATCTGATGATAAAACAATCTAAAAAGAACCAGGGTAGACTATGGGGCATAGACCAATAACAACTGCATAACAAATTCCTTCCGGTCTCCATTAGGCAGTCAGATCCCTGTAAACGCCTTTAAAAAGGCACTTAAGACACCACGTGTTTCCTAATTGATTTGTTTTTCCATTATGTTATATTTATTGCTCTTTTCTCACTTTTATTGTAGCGCCTTGAGCCTTTGGGAACGGCGCGTCATAAATGCTAGTTGTATGTTATTATTCCGTGTATTCCCCTTCAAAGGATAAGAACAACACCCGGGTGTAAAATTTTGATACAGTTATACTAAAATTATTCACATGACAGTAACCGTGCCCTGTTGCCCCAAATAAAACTTGCACCTTTCTTTAAAAAGGAATAAAATGCCACTTGCACTTTTCCTCTTTCATAATAATCAGTGACCACTGGATATGTATAGACTTAGCAAACCCTCAATAACTAAAGATATTACAATGGGCCCGGTAAGCGGAGCCATTGTTATAGCCAGGTGTTTAATCACCTCCACGATTCGGGTTTGCAGTAACAAAATACCCCGTCCCTCTTTCTCAATAACTAACCAGTTTTACATTATGATATACGTCTTTGACTGACCCTAAGTTTTCCTCTGAAAGCACGTAATTGAATACAAATGAGTTAAGCAATAATTTTACGGGTTTTAGTCTGCATAAAAAAAAAAGCTTCAAGATTTTTATTTATTTGCAAAATAAGTATAAGCTTTTTTGCGCTTACGTCCCTTAAAAAAAAAATCGTCTGAATAGGAGAGGTGGTTACACTGAAGTCTTCAACCGCGAGACATATAACAATGGTCCCTTGCACTCCCCGATGAAAAGGAATCCGAAGTGTTTTTCAACACCGCACACCGGGCCGGTAATTTGAAATATCTTTAAGTAGCTGCAATGTTTGCTAAGTCTAGCGTATCTATTGATATTGGGGGAAATAAATTGACAAGTTGACATTTTATTCAATTTTTCACAAAATGTGTTTGGCCAACTCTTATTTGTGGGAACAAGAACGGTAATATGATTTTGATAATTTTTAATTATGAATTTACACTTGGTTTGCCCTCCCCCCTGATGGGGACTACGAAAAAACAGCATAGAAGCACATGCCCACCGCGAATAGAATCATGCAGCCACACAATAAACACAATGGTGATCGATTGCTCGATACACAATGCACTAAGCACATACATTAGAATCAGCCCATCGTGTCACCACAGGACAGCGTCGATTAGTTGGAAGAGGAGGTAGAAAAAAAATACATGGGCCGATTCACCGGTTTCATGAATGATCTTTTGTGTTCATTCGTATCCAAAACACGGGCGCTCAAAAGTCAGTAACAATCAGCTCACCTGTTACATTGAATACCATTGGAGCAAGTACAATTAGAATGTTTGAGAGTTAATGTAGCTATATAAATGCGCTTACGTTGACTGGAATGCTTTCAATAAGCATAGAATTGTTCTCTGCTATCGAACCACTGACTTCTACACATGGATAGCGGACTGTCGCACAGTTGAATGGTCGTCGAGTGAAACAGGAAGTTGGTTTTTTACCTAAGCAATACATACACCTGCTGGTGCACAAATTCCACACAGATGTTCTATTGTTTGACAAGGTGTATGCATTGTTTCTCGCCATATTGTATCTCAAAAACCAACTTTCCGATGTTTCAATCGGCGACTCAGACCCGCTATCCATGTGTAGAGGTCAGTGTATCAAACAGCACGTTAGAATAGATTAAGCGTGGAATTTTGATTTTAGCCCAATGCACATGCCCCTCATTCAGAAACAAAGATGAACCAACAATCATGAAAGTTGTTTGGCAGAATGTGACCTAACGTCTTTGTGCAGAAACAAAACTTGCAGTAACTTGCCACGTAACCCCATTTCTATTCAATTTACCGCGTTGTTAGCATAGGTCGCTAGACCCCCATCTTTTGTATTCTTCTAAGTAAATGGTGGTAAATTGAATAGAAATGAAGTTATGGATCTTGGTTCTGTGCAAAGATGTTAAAGGGATTAGCAGCGATATTGCGAGAGAATCGAAAAATGTGGAAATGCATTTGTTTTAACTTATAACTGCTTTAATGTAGAAACAAACCACCAAATAGTGATAAAAATGAAGTATTTGAGGAATTTGTCTCCCGCAAATAGACATACAGCGATGACATCTCAATTCTACAATAAACAGCTGATTGTGGTTTACACGAGCACAGAATAAACAAAGATCAATAATGTTTGTGTTTGAGGTCAAACTGTATTGATCATGGTGCACAATATCACACTTAAAATCTGGGATATTTACTGAGAAAGGCTTTTTGATCTCAAGTCGGAATTTTGATACGCACGTATAGAAATTAAAGAATCAGATAAAAAAGTACTGCCTTGTCTTTAATACACGGATTTCAAGCCAACCACTCGCAGGTCATGTTTGCATATCCATGCCAGTAACAAAAAATACAAAAATATGAATTTTTATGATTTTTTCGATGTTTCAGATTAGCAAATCGCTGCTAATCCCTTTAAGTCGCAGCTTACCAAGCAACATAGCTAGAAACAATGAGTTTTGTTCACATTCGTTTCTTTTTTGCAAAAAAATGATGAAATATACAGTCAAAATTATTGAACTCACCGTAGAACCTCAAAGATTATTTTAATTGCGAACGAGGTCAGCTCAATCTAGACTGGGCTGTGATAACACCTGATATCTGTTCAACTGCATGGACAGTAACAATGGCTCTGCAGTTCTAAATAGAAAAAGGAAATCTTTAGTGCTTTGTCCACTACATATTGGGTGCATCAATAACGTCATTATTTGCTTGAGTCTATGTACGATAGTGTATGTGCCTTGGTCACTGATATTGCGATGGCATTTTATTCATTTTCATAAAATGTGCAACCTTTACGATTGACACAGCCATTAAATTAACAATATTTCCTTTGATCCCATGGCCAATCATAGATGTTGTAATAAAAGAAAATATTCATTAGGTATTCCTATGTTGTCTTGTAAATGTTTGTATTATAGTAAACCACAATGACACAATTATGTGAGGTGTTGTTATAGTTCGATTTATTATTCATGTCAGTTCATGCATATGTCGAGGCTGATTTCATTTGGAGGGGATGTGTTTATACCGAAATTTAAGAAGGCAAGACATCTCGTATGGAGTAGATACATTATTAGGCATAAATGTTCCTTTATTGCAGATAAAAACTCCAAAATGTGGTATAAATAACTGATTTTAAAAAAAAAATCAATTAAAATTTCATGATCCCCTTTTTAGAAATGCATGTTTTGATCACCATCAGGCTGTCTCTGCCTTTGTGCAGAGATGTAAGAATGTGCTAAATGAAATGAACTTAAATAAAAAAAACTTCATTTCCATTTGGTGATGACCACACATTGGTGAGACCTATTAAAAATCCAAATGATGTGGTTGATTTGCGAAAAGGATCTGAACAACTCTACAGTTGGTCAGCCAAAAAACAAGCTTCCTCTTAATGCATCCAAATGTGCTTCATGCACTTCTCTAGATCCAAAACTTGCAGCAAATCTGATTACTTTTTGGGCAGAGAATGCCTGAATGAAACAGTTGGATTTCACATTGCTTGGTACTCTATTTTTTCTCCAATCTTCATTTTCCTCTCATGTAGATTCTTGTGCAACAATATATCTCGTCTTGTGTGTTTCCTAATAAAGTGCATAAGAACTATGCCTTTCTCCGCTCTTCTGAATCTCTATAAAGCTGCGTCCTCCCCTATTCTCATATACATGTGTAGTCATTAAGGCTCCATATAATGCATGTTACATTTAGACTTGAAAAGTTTCATAGGATGATTACACAAGTCCTTATGTATAGGAAACACAGGGCTTGGGCGAGCAGGGAAAGAGTACACCGACAGGTGGTCTGATTTGGGTCTATTAGTGTAGATGATTTATTTAATTCATTGGTGGCGTTTTGTTTCAAGCTTTAACTGATTTGGTTCCAGCATCTTTCAAGGACTTTTTCACATTAAGTTGTATTTCTCAGGACAGATTTCTACACATGGGGCATGACTTAATTCTCTACAAATATCGTCTTGTCTCTTTCTAGATTTTGGAAAACATTCCATTTCACACTCGACAGGCAAGCTCTTCTCCAATTCAAGTTTCTTGAAAGTAGTATTTTCTACAACAGTACGCCCTGTTATCTTGTACATATCCGATTTATATGTTGTTCCACTTGGAGAGTATTATTGCATGATAAAATGTTTGGGCCCATTTTTCTTTCCTGAAGTACTCCTGTTTAGTGCCTTTTATATTATTAGAACTCAAATAAATATTATTATTAAATGGCTTGCCTGTATGATCTATCTGGTGGTTTTGTCACTACATCGTTTAATTCAATCTAACGGACATCACTGTCGCTGAAGAGGATGTGCGATCAATATGTCGTGCGTGGTCCTATTATATTGTGCACATAACATGCCTTACAACACATGTTTTGTTGTTCATACAATAAGTTACTGGGTCAATCAAAGAATGGATTAAACCTTATGAATGGCATTCAATCTTCCAGTGAAGGCATGCAAGAGTGTTGGCCTCAATCCCCCCCACATAAACGTAGCATTGATTTCCTTGAAAAACTTGCAACCTCTCACCACGAATAGAATCGCCTGACAAAAGCGGGAATAACAAGGCCCGCAAATTAAACACCATGAAATCTTAAAAAAATACCATACAGGTGCAACATGATACAATTTAAAAAAAAAACCTATATAAAGATGCCTTATAGCTACAATAAAAATATAGAAGTACAGTTGCAACATGATACAATTTTAAAAACCTATAATTATTAAAATGCCTAGCTACATAAAATTAAAGGGACATAACACGCTAATTTTTAGTTTAAATTATGTTGAAACGATTCTCAACATTGATGATATTGCAATAAATGAGTTAGCTAATTAGAAGACAAAAATGAAATCGGGAACTGATGGGTACATCCATGTTGCCAATAATATCACGGCCATAGTGACATTTCGGCCATCCGGCGGCCAATGCTACGTCATGTCTATAGTTTGTCCCATGATGATTGTCAAAACAAAGTAATTTACTTTTGAGTATCTAACATGTCTAATAGGTTAAAATTTGTATGACGCACATCTGCAGTCATTATATTCCAATAAAGAAGTAACTATTTCACAGATAAAACCTCAATACAAATAACGAGTAGGCCTTCGGATGTACCACAGTATCCCAATGAAGAGTAGAGCCAATTGAAGTCCCACCTGTCCCGTTCAGCTGGCCAGATTGCAAAATAGTGTCATTCCAAGGTACGCATTGAAGGTCTCAATTGATTTTATGCGGGGAATTTCAAGTGATTGTATAGCATGTGACATTGAGAGACTCTAATATGAATGGCTCTACTGGAGCATTACATGCTGAATAGCGTATCGGTTGACATTTAGTCCCGCTTTTTAAAAACATAGAATACAGTGACATTTTGTGAGACACACTATATAATCCGCTAAACTTCTAACATTCCATCACACACCTGCTTCATTTGTTGGTAACATGGCCGCTCCCATCAACCCAGCGAGAACAATAGGCAAAGCGTAGCATGATGATTTAACCCTAACCCGGACCGGGTGGTTTTGCCGAACATCGGCCCAGATGCAACAAGATGCAATCTATTTTTATTTTTAACGGCCCAGATTCAATGAGAAACAAATTTTGCGTTTCATTGCATCTCGGACGTTTTTCCCGGCACAAGAATAAGTAGCGTACAGTCGTTAACGACCCAGATGCAATGAGGGACATCGCGCCATTTTCTCGGAAGACGTCCCAGATGCAACGAGGAACATCGCTTCATTTTCCCGGACAGACGTCCCAGATGCAATGAGGAACATCGCGTCATTTTCCGGAAAGGCGTCCCAGGGGCAACGAGAAGCATCGCGTGCGAATGCAATGAGAAGCATTGCGCCTTCTGCGGGCAAACCGTCCGAAAATGCAATGAAAAGCATCGTATCATTTTCCCGGAATGACGTCCCAGATGCAACGAGGAACATCGCGTCATTTTCCGGGAAGACGTCCCAGATGCAACGAGGAACATCGCGTCATTTTCCGGGAAGACGTCCCAGGTGCAATGAGAGTCATTTGCGCGACAAAAAATAGTTGTTGACGGCCGAGATGCAACGAGAAACATTTAAAAAAAAAAAAAAAAAAAAGAATACAGTGACATTTTGTGAGACACACTATATAATCCGCTAAACTTCTAACATTCCATCACACACCTGCTTCATTTGTTGGTAACATGGCCGCTCCCATCAACCCAGCGAGAACAATAGGCAAAGCGTAGCATGATGATTTAACCCTAACCCGGACCGGGTGGTTTTGCCGAACATCGGCCCAGATGCAACAAGATGCAATCTATTTTTATTTTTAACGGCCCAGATTCAATGAGAAACAAATTTTGCGTTTCATTGCATCTCGGACGTTTTTCCCGGCACAAGAATAAGTAGCGTACAGTCGTTAACGACCCAGATGCAATGAGGAACATCGCGTCATTTTCCGGGAAGACGTCCCAGGTGCAATGAGAGTCATTTGCGCGACAAAAAATAGTTGTTGACGGCCGAGATGCAACGAGAAACATTTCCGACCGGTACCACGTTTTCGTTGCACCTCAATGCGTCTTGGCCGCGTTCAGGTTAATGAAGTACACACAGCAAGAACAAATCAGTGATTATCAAAATACTCAGAAAACAGGTAAGTCTTGAGGCGACATTTAAACTGATTAACAGTGGAAGCAGAAAGAATGGTCTGTGGAAGTGCATTCCAAAGTTTTGGGTCAGCAAACGAAAAGGATCTTTGGCCATACGAATATATGTCTGGGCATCACGAGGAAGATTGAACAAGTTAGAACCAGAAGAACGTAAATTACGAGCCGGAGTGTATTTTGTGAGAAGCTCTGATAGATAATCAGGAGCAAGACCATTAAGTATTTATATGTGATAAGAAGCACCTTGAGCTGGATACGCTTGGCAATAGGAAGCCAATGTAGCTCAAATAACACAGACTCAACATTGTTACTTTTCAAAGTCAGTCTGGCAGCCAAATTTTGTATACGCTGAAGTTTATTGATTTGGTATTGGGGCAACGCATAGAGAAGACAGTTGCAGTAGTCCCATTTTGATGTGACGAATGCATGAATGAGACGTTCAGTTGTCTTGAGATCAAGGTATTTACGTATTTGACCTATTTTATAAATGCCCAAGGAAGCCGTGCGGCAGACATTACTAACATGACTGTTCATAGATAACTTATCGTCCAACACAACACCAAGATTGCGAGCATCAGATTTTAATGTAATTGGAGACGATCCGATGTTGACAGTCTGTATGGGAGTAGAAGGAGTAAAGCGTGAGAAGAACATGACCTCCGTCTTGCTGTCATTAAATTTTAGCTTATTAGACACTGACCATGCCTTGATGTCATCAACACACGTCACAAGTTTTGCATGGTACTATTCTTATCAGAAGGACGGAAAATAATATAAAGTTGTGTGTCATCTGCGTACATGACACATTTCAATCCATGCTTTGCAATAATGTCCTGCATAGGCGCACTATACATTATAAACAAGATAGGGCCAATAACTGACCCCTGAGGGACACCAAAACGTAAAGAATGCATTATCAGAGAGGTTACCATTGATGTTAACCGCTTGTACACGACCTATCAAATAAGAGGTGAACCACGCAAGAACAGAAGATGTTATTCCATACCTGGATGTCAAACGCTGCAGCAAAATTTGGTGATCTATCGTATCAAAGGCTGCAGAAAAATCTAACAGCACAAGGACAGCTTTGTGGTGTCAAAAGCCCTCAGCAGATCATTTGAAACTTTAAGAAGGGGGTCACTGAGGTTGAAACCTGGAAGTTAAAAGAAGTGCCTCTTTTCCAGAGTTCAAATTGCCATGAAAATATCAAATTGCTGTCATGAAATTATAAAATTGTTATAGGGTAGGGAGAAAGACAAATACTTGTTTAGGGTATGCAGAATTGAGCTACTGATACTTGTTTAGGGGTGCAAATTCCACCAAGAACTTGTTTAGGGTAGCTAATTGCGCTGCTGATACGTGTTTAGGGGTGAAAATTCAAGCTTCGAAAACACGTATTTAGGGTGCTTTTTGTGATTGCTTGGACACAGATGATACCCCTTGTCATTGAGAAGTGGCCCCCGGGGCCTCATAAACTAAAAAAAAATATTTGGAATTAACTTTTTTGTCTCGCCTGAACTTTGTTCGGCAGAGACTTAGTAATCACTCTTCTGTCTGTCTGTCTGTCCGTGTAAACTGCTTGTGTACGATTTTTCTGGAGTTCCGTAAGGGCTACGGTGATGTAACTTGGTGGAAAGAAGCGGGTCGATGAGTTCCCGCTAGGCTTGTGTACAAGTTTTCTGGAGTTCCGTATGGTGTATAATGATGTAACTTGCTGGAAGGAAGCGGGCTGAGGAGTCCTCGAACTGATTAGATTTTGGGTGTATTTCGGGCAAATTAAATATGCAAATGAGCTAATTAATATGCAAAAATCAGCGTAATTGCTATAATTTTGAAACGGTACATCGGATATGCAAAATTTTTTCGCTGCATGAAAGCCTATCATGATGCGCATCTTTCTTGCAATTTGAAAGTGCGAGATATGTGCGGCTTAGGTATGCAAATGAGCTAATTAAATATGCGTAATTACTGTATCTCTGAAACGGTACATCGCATGGGCAAAATTCCTTCACAACATGAAAGAATACTATGCCATGCATCAGTTGTGTGAATCATAATTGGGTCAAAGTGCATGTTGGCCGATTAAAGGGGCATTTTTTGATACAATTGATCTAATTAAATACATGCGTAATTGCTATATCACTGAAATGGTACATTGGATATGCAAAATTCCTGTGCTACATGGGAGACTGTGCCATATGTCTTTTTGTGAATCATAATTGTGGTCAAAATGCATGTGGGCCACTTAAAGGGGCATTCTTTGATAATTTAAAATTACAACTAATGCCAAATGCTTGGTTCCATTTCAGCCAATTTGCTCAGGTTCAGTGTGAAATACTACACTTTGAAAAAGAATTTAATTCAGAAGTTCATTTACCTTACAAAAATTAGGTCAGCATGTGTTTATTTGGCAGTATGGCTGTGTGCGATTTGGTGGTGTACAAAACAAGAAGACTTATCAAAGCAAAAACTGGGGGGGGGGGTATACCACAGCAAAGGTATTAACATCAATAGATACATAGATACAGCTAAGCTAGATTATCAAGTCCCCATGTTTTCATTGAAATGTTTAAAAGTTCTGGTTGTTGCACATGGGTCAGTCTTTTGGGTTGCCAGCCTGTTTACATTTCTGGAAAATGTGAAAATACGTAAAATTGGGCATTTTACAGCTTCCCGACCCCGTATGGGACCCAAATTTAAAATGTGGTCACATGATATTTTCAAAAAATAGTGTTGCCAAATTGAGTAAATTTTCATATTTAAGGGATTTTTGCATGACTTTTCATGATTAATATCTCCACAATGGAAAATGTTGTGACCCCTTGGGTGGTTTCAAATGAAAGAGGGAGAGGTAAAGAATTACTTATAAAAAAAATGCAAACCCGGGGTTGCTACCTCTCTAAACATCTCTTGGTTATGCTCACACTGTAAACTGAAAATGTCTTGAATTGGAAAATCTGTCTGAATTTATTTAAATACCCAGTGCAATGAGGAATTAACTTTTGTTGCATCCATGAATGTCAAAGACCATGAAGAAAATACTACAATGAATTCAAGACCCAAATCCAGACACAAAAGAAGTCAATCAGATTGAATTCAAGATGATTCCACCAACTTTTTATCTTGGGTGAGGGCTTAAGATTGTCAGAGATAAACTTTGCCTGGTTGCACTCATATAATAGACAGTATTGTATGCCAGCTATAAGAAATCCTTTGTCTTCATTTGATGTGGTTTTACAGTGTTAAAATGTTAAGTTTTTAAATTAACCTTGACCAGAATGCAGAGCCCAATTTAGTTGAGCGTCAAGTGTTGAAAATATCGGATCCGAAACATAATAATCATAAAATTGGATGATTTATGCCCAAAATTTATTGGTCTCGCAATGAGTTTTAAAATATTGGCTCGCCATCTCGCCCATATTTTTCAAACTCATAGCTCGACCAGTAAATTTTAACTCAGTTCATCCGGTTTTATGTGAAACTGGCCAACTGTGATGGTAGACCTGTATAATTAATGAGTTGAATTTACATCGCATTCTCATTGGGCTATATATTACTCATACAAAACTGCTATATGATATATGCCGTATGTATATGCTTATTATGAGCTGATTTGTATATTCGTATTATGGCTAATAACAAAAAGGTGTCAATCTCAAACGAACACAGTCAGATTTGGATGACATTTTGCATGTGGGCAGTGGAGGAGGTCCACATTAAGATGATCTTTGAATGTAGTGAGCGCGGGGGAAAGCCAGAAACAGACAATGCAATGACATATTAAGTTCATGATGTTATATGTGTATAATAGAAATTACAATATGCATTTTATAACTAATATCGTCCATATTCACACTATTTAATAATCTGAGCTGAGATCACGTTTTTTAGTTGGTTGCATCCAATTGTGATTAATTAAGTTTCCTATATTATCACCTTGAAGTTTTTCTATTTACTGCCAAGAGGATTTTTTGATATGGTTCTTTCAAATATTTCTTAAAACATAAAAAAAAAATCTGAATTGCTACATCAAAATAACTTTCTATTTATGGCATCCTTCTTAATTCACTTGTTTTTAATCACAGTAGTTTTATTAAATTTCACAAATACCTGTGATTAATTGTTAAATATTAATTAATTTCCATTTCCATGACAACCATGGCATAGATATTAATTGCATTACAAAAAAAATTGCTGCATATACCCATACTACTAATAATTACTAATCATGATGCCACCATTTGTTTGAAAAACAGTCTAAGGGGTTGGTTTTTCCTTACAAAACCATTTACATTTATGTAAGATCTTACTCCGAAAGGTTTTTATTTTTTTTCAAAAAAATTGGCCTCAGGGTTAGGGCTTGGAATGTGGTCTGCATATTCACAGACAACTATCAAGTCCTTACCAGAGAGTGCACAACCAATGTAATTTCACAGTGCTAAGCTGACCAAAAAAAAAGTTCATGGTCTCATCAACTTCTTGTAGTTAAAAACCCAAAGCACTATGCATTGTTTTAGTCCACAAAGCTATGTGCTATGCGGAAATTTTTTTTTATTACAATTGCAGAAGGCACATAGGGATTACTCGGTCATATGTCTGTGTATCTGCGTGTAGCTGTGCGTGTCTGTGGTTAAAATGTTAACCCTTAATATATTGCATGCCATATGAGTTCCGTAAGCACTACGATGATGTAACTTGGTGGAAAGGAGGGGGCAGGGTGGAGTGACATGTTGGTGACCTCATGTGACCTTGGTGATCTCATGTGACCTTGGTGACCTTATGTGACCTTTGGCCAGTCAAAATGTGAACCCTTAATATATTGCATGCCATATGAGTTCCGTAAGCACTACGATGATGTAACTTGGTGGAAAGGAGGGGGCAGGGTGGAGTGACATGTTGGTGACCTCATATTACCTTCTTGACCGCATGTGACCTTCTGACCTTCGGCCAGTCAAAATGTGAAGAGCAAAACCTGTAGTCTGTACTGAGTGTTGCTGAGAACAGAAAATTGAAGAGTGACTAAGTTCAAGAGCATTTCACTCTCAATGGTAATATTTTCTTCCAATTACAGACCCTGTACATAAGCACTCTAGAATAATGGATAGAAGATTTCTGGACACTTTCATCTGTAAATATTGCCCAAGGATGCATCACTCTTTTGATCAATTTAAGAAACATGTCAGAAGGCACCAGATGTTTGACAAGATATACATGTACATGGGTATCCATTTTAAACCATTTCAAGCATATCGGATTGATCACAAAGGAACTCACAAGGATAGTTCAACTAACCACATGCGAACTCACATTGAGGACAAATTATTCCAGTGCACTCAGTGTGCTAAGTGTTTCAAACAGAAATCAAATTTAACTCAACATGTGAGAAATCACACTGGCGATAAACCATTCAGTGCACTGAATGTGGTAAATGTTTCACATACAAATCAAATTTAACCCAACATGTGAGAATGCACACTGGTGAACAAACCATTCCCAGTGCACTGCTGTGGAAAATTTTTCACACAGAAATCAAATTTAACATGAACATGTAAGAATTCACACATGGCAATAACCATTTCCAGTGCACTGGACTGTGTGGTAATATTTCGGTCATACGACTCAATTTAACCCACAATGTGAGACTTCACACACTGGCTCAAACCATTTCCAGTGCACCGATGTGGTAAATGTTTTTGCACGTGGAAATAATCATTTCAACGCGCCTGTAAGATATCACTTCTGGTGATAAACCCATTTCAATGCACTGACTGTGGGAAAGTTTCACAGACAATCAAATTTTAATTAGTACACATGATATTCACACGGGTACAAACATTTTCAGTGCACCGAATGTTGTAAATGTTTTGCACGGAAATATCATTGCAACGCGCATGACAGATATCCTCGGGTGATAACCATTTCAATGCACTGAATGTGGAAAATGTTTCACAGACAAATCACGTTTAATTAGACACATGAGAATTCACCTGGTGAACAAACCATTTCGATGCCCTGGAATGTGGTAAATTTTACAACACGGAAATCACATTTAACAGGCATGTGAGAATACACATGTGACAACCCATTCCATGCACTGATGTGGTAAAAATTTTTTCACGCGGAAATCGTATTTAAACAGCATTTGAAATACCACTGGTGATAAAACCAAATTTTAATGAATGCACTAAATGCGGTAAGTGTTTCACGCTTTAGTACTTCTCCTTTATTTCACTCTTCAATTGAACCCCGCAGGTGGGAATTCACACTATTGACTTTGAACCATTTTCAAATTGCACTGATGTAGTGAATATTTCACACAAAAATCACTTAAGCCGCATTGAGAATTCACACTGGTTAGGAACATTACCTTCACTGAATGTGGTAAATGTTTCAAAAACAATCGCATTTAGCCACACGTGCAAATTCCACACTGGTGTCAACATGTTCAGTGCACAAACATGTGGGCATGGTGTCACATACCAACCAACAATTAGGCCCACATGTGAGAATTCACACTTGTGACAAACAATTTCAATTGCAACTGAATTTTTAAATGTGTTTCACATTAGAAATCCTATGTTGCCATGTATGAGAAAATATGCTGGTGATAAACCATCTCAAAAAGAACCGTAGGTAATGGAATCATGCATCAAACACAATATACACAAAGAGGATCGATTGCTTGATACACGAGGCAACTGAGCACATTAGGAAAGAAGAAAGTTAACATACTAGTTTAACAACCCAATGTGTTACATTTAGATGTTTTACAACATTCAAACACATTTTATATTACATTTAAACAAAGTCGATACAACCCGACTTGAAAAATTTGCAAGGAAGAGCCGACACGGGAATCGACACACGACCTGCCAATCTCTAGATGGACACCCTAAAGCCTAGGGCCACCAGCCCCCTGCTGATAAACAAACAACAACAATGATAACAAAGACGCGTGTACGAGATCTTACGAGAAGATGTTAGATATTTGATTAGCCACTTAGGTTAGCTAGCGAAGTAACACAAGTTCATAAAATTTGAATTGATTTAATACTACTGTAATGTAATTGCATTTTTAAAATGTACTGTATTGTTTTTTAAAGGATATGATGTGATAAAGCGTTTCCTGAAAACAATATGATAGTTAATCTGATAGTAAGTGCTTAATAGTATCATTTGACAATTTGAGGAGAAAACAATTGTCATTTACTTGTGTAATGTATGCATATTTTTCATTTTCAGTGTTTGTAAGCTTTAAACGTGAATATCTTGGAATCATGTTTAGCTTGTTTTTAATCGATTTATTAATTGTGTGGGCCATCAGACATAGCGACAGGACCACTTTTTAATGCGTGTGTATTTGTGTGAGGCAGTAAAATGTTAATTTTTTTAACCCATCAATTCAATGAATTGAGGGTATTGCGAATGGGCAGCGTGTTTTAATATGAGGTTCTAATTTTAGTCGGGCGTTTTATGGGCATTGTGACGAAAAAAAGCTGCCAAGTGGGAGTCAGACCCGGGGGAATTTCGTGTCGGGCTTGATTTTTTTTTTTAAATTTCAGTGACGGGCGTCAGTTTGGGTAACTTTCTCGTTTTTGGTCAAGTTTGGGCTTTCATTTGATGCCGCACGTGTCGTCTTTCTTCTACTTTAATACTATTGGTTTATGTGTGCTAGCGGATATACGGGCGAAAATAAAACGGTGATCGTGGTTTACCAATCTACCAAGGGTCGTATCCAGAGCGTCAACACAGTGCGAGTTCATTTGGCTTGGTAGATTTGTAACAAACACCAGGATGAAGGTCGCCCGACTATATAAGATGACACAAAAGAAGTTTTTTACTTGAGATCAAACTTAAGTAATGTTAATAACTCGGGGTATTTTGCAACAATCTCAAAGAATGTTCAGCAAAAGTACGAGGAGAGACCCAAATTTGCCATACTTTAAGTGAAGCAAAACGCAAAAATTATCACGCCCGTACCTCAGTAAAGTTGGTATCGTCCTTGATAGGGATGAGCCGGCCATCAAAAGAGCTTATTGGTATCACATGGGGGGGGCAAAGAAGAGGCTGATACAAGGGGTTCCTAACACTATGACCGTACACAAAAAATGTATGATGGACATTCTGTAGGGGTAGCTTAAGGGAGCTAGGGGCTCGCAAAAAGATTATACAGGGGTCAAAATGAAAAGTGGTCCATGTTGTTGAAGCATACCAAATTGTTGTATGATCACAAGGATTAATAAAAATGTATAGTTTGTACTATCTCCGAATTACCCCTATGGAGTTTTGGTATAAGTGGAAAACCATTAATTATAGGTCAAAAGGTTAAATTAGCATTACAGGGGTCAAATATTGAAAAATGCTTCAATGAATTGGAAATGGTTTCTCATATTATTTGTAATGTAATCACAAGTAAAATTAAGGTATAGTTTGGACAAGGTACAATGTATTAGTTACCAAGTTACACCCAATAACCCCTATACCCCATACGGGGTAAGGGGGGTAGTACTAATGAGGTGTTGTGTAACTTGTTAATTTTCACATGCGATGGGTCGAAACTATGCCTTATTTTAATTGTGAGAACATTTCAAACAATAGACCATTTCCACTGAACTAAAGCAATTTTAGTATTGACACTATAGAAGCGGAAATTTGACCTATAATAACGGTTTCGGCTTATAACTCCGTGGGGTAAGTTGAAGATAGCACAAACTATAATTTTTTAATCCTTGTGATCATTACGAACAATGTTGGTATGCAATTCAACAACATTGGACCACTTTTGCAATTTTTTGACCCACTGTATAATCTTTGCGCGACCCTAGCGCGCTTTAGCTACCCCCTCAGAATGGCCATCATACAGTTTCGTGCAGTCATAGTATGAGGTAGCCCTGGTATTAATGCCTCTTTGTCCCCCAGGTGATACCGACAACATGCCTGGCTCACCCACTATTACAGAAGAGATTCAAGCATGACCTCCATGCTTCAAGTCTAAACGATGTTCCACCTCGTTGACCGTTTTTTACGCACCTTGAAACTGTTGAAAGCCAGTTCTGGAATTTATAAGTGGTCCTTGAAAGTGGAAGGCACTTTAATATATTGGGTTTTCTAGATATATATAAATATTCGATCCTATAAATATGATAAACAAAAGAGGGTATTCACTTGCGACAGCAGTGGGCATACTTAGGAATATTTTTAATAACCCTTACACTGCGATACTATATATTCTATTGCGAGTTGAGACGACAAACACGCTTGCCTTTTGACGGGTTTTAGATATGGATATTACTTTGTGTCGACGGTGCTCCACTAAATGATTGGCCTAGCATTCGACTTTTACCTTTTAATATCCCCTTCGTTGAAAAGCGGAAAATGTTGAAATAAGTGATCAATACCAAGTATCAATAGTAATATCAATACTAAGCGGAAATCTTTGGAACACATCTGCCAGAAATTCCTTACATTTTGACTAGGAATATCCTAAAAATCGTTCAACAAGAGTCGGTGAAATTTGTCAATAATAATCCTATATTTTTGATCAATGATATTCCCTCAAAGTGGCCTGAAACATATGAAAATTTATAACAGAATTTTTTTTTAAACCCGTAAGACCCGACAATTTTCTCTGCTACCAGTATGTCATGACCCCTCTGTTATCCTTATTACGTGTGCAATCAAGCGTCAATGTATTGCTGTAAAAGAGACTCGTATACGATTGTTATCAAGCTTGTTGCATTACGGAGCATTGTAAGCCATTGCCGTGGGTATCTGGAGTGTGAATTAACTGTTTAGTGTACATTGCCGATTACCTTCACACGTAGTCAAAACGAGACCTGGGAACAGATCTAATTTACAAGACGGCCGTATTGGGAATGGATGGTGATCCCCTTAATGACCCCTTGAGGTGACTTGACCTTTGATGACCCCTTTACCTTCACCAATATGTCACAAATGTCATTAAATGTATTTTACGTGTTAACAACTTTACAAGGATCAATATTATTGAGTTTCAACTCAATCCAAGCATGTCAGGGATTTGACCTTATTGAATTTGGTCTTATTTTTAGCATTTTTTGGCAACATTGACCATTTGACCGCCTTAATGACCTTTGACCCCAATATGAAAAAAATCTCATGGACACAACAACAATGCATTGTTTCAGTTTAAATAAAAAAATTACATTATGCTTAGTTCTGGAGATAAAAATTCTTGAAGCTATTTAGCTTAAAACCGGATATGACCTTAAATGACCTTTGACCCCCAAAATAAAAATACCTTGAACACACCATGTAACATTAATGCATATCTGTAGGTCATGTCACTCTACATTGTTTATATGTTGAGATAAAATTTTTTGTATATTTTTAGTTTTTGACCGGAAGTTCCCCCTTAATGACCTTGACCCCCATGCTGAGCACAACTTTTGTGAAGGGTCTTAAGCTGCTCCATATGTGTGAGTCACGTGAACATGAAACCTTGCATATAGCAGACAGAAATTTTTGAAGATTTTTTTCAATTTTGTTCACATTAAGACCGGAAGTGCCCCCTTAATGACCCCAGATTGACCTCTCGAACCATAACTTTTGTGAAGGGTACCAAGCTGCTTCATATGCATGAGTCACTTTACCATGCAGTTTAAACTGTAGGAGGAGATACCGTTTAAAGAAAATCACACTTTTGACCCCTGTGACCCCTAGATGACCCCGATATGGGTCAAAGTCATACATAAATGGGAAGATTCAGTGGTCATTTGGTGCAAGTCTGGTCAGAATACGTCAAACCATGTCCGAGCTAGACGCAATAATTGACGTGTTGCCAGAAAGAATGAAAGAAAGAAGAAAGAACAGACTTAGTCTCTTTGCAAGAGCACGAATAAGTTAGGCGGGGAAGAATGACCCTAGATGACCCAGATTGACCTCTGTTACCCATGTACTTTTGTAAATTCCTAAAGTCAATTAAGGCTATTTGTCCCACGATCATGTTACATCTGTAGGAGTTGGGATTTGAAATGTAACATAAGCTAATTATATGCATGACTCACACAATCAGGTTGCTTAATCTGTAGGGGTAGTAGTAGTGATTGAAGTGTAACGTAATTGGAAGTAGTTTTGACCTTTGACCCCTTAACCATGGGCAAATGTTGAAGTCCTGATGAGTTTTATTGACATCTCATCAAGTCCTATGAGATGGGCTAAACAGATTTCTATTGTGACCTAATTTTATATTTAAACACAGTAAAATAGTTTTGACCCCTGTGACCTAGATGACCCCCAGATTGACCTCTTGAACCCATAACTTTTGTAAAGGGTTCCTCAAGCTGATTTCATATGCATGACTTACCGATCAGGTTGTCATCTGTAGGAGAGTAGTGATTTGATGTGAAACGTAATTATATTAAGCATAAAAATATTTTTGACCTTTGACCCAAAACAATGGGTCAGTGATGGAAGTCAGGGATTGACTTTTATTGACCTCTCATCAAGTCCAGGGATGAGGGGCTAAACAGATGTTCTTATTTGACCTTGTTTAAATTTTACACACAGTAAATAACTTGACCCCTGTGACCCATACGTGACCTGTGACCCAAACAAAGCATAACTTTGAACCGTTCAACAAACCCATTTGCTTGTGACCATTGTGGTTGAAATCCGATCAAGTATGTGGGAAGAAGGCAAAATTGTAAATTGTCAGAAGAAGAAAACGGTCAGAACAAACCTCAGCGATACCGCCTAACTTAAAGAAAGAATTAAGACCTAGACATGGAACAGAATCTAATTTAAAAGACGGCCTTATTGGGAATGGATGGTGATCCCCTTAATACCCCTTGAGGTGACTTGACTTTTGACCCCTTGTGTAACCTTCAATATGTCACAATGTCATTAAGTATTTTTGGCTTACGAAGTTAAGTCTCATATGAGGAGTGCTGGGTGAATAGATCAAATTGTCATCAAACCTTATTTCCAATTACTACACACAGTATGAAAACAAACCAGTTATATGGAGGAGTCTGGCCCAAAAAAGGTCTATAGCGCCCAAACACTCACCCCCCCTTGGAATACATTACACGCAAGAACAGTCATAAACTATCAATAACGCACAGAAATTGTTAACACTTGTAACACGTGTAACACATTTATTGTAAGACTAAAATCAATTATATCCCAATACTCTTGGTTTCACTGTAGTTGTCTGGCGACTCTTGTCACATGTATTGTTATAGGGTCTCTACCAAGAAACAGGGAACCATTTTGTGGCATCAGGTTAGTAACTGTCAAGTGGTAAGTGATATACACCACATGGGCTTCTCTGTTGGCCTGAGATTTTGTTTTGGCCTAGATGGCCTTGCAGGGCCTATGATTATTGTAGTCTGTGTCCCAGCCTGGGAAAACTGAGTTACTACTTCCCTTTAACATGCTGTGTGGAGTATATCAGTGTGAATATGTTTATGATTTTAAGCCTTAATTTTCCTCTCAGATGATTCTATCAGAGATTGTAATATCCACGCGATCGACATAAACCTTTTTATGGCCGTATCGGAAAGCGTGTGTGTCAGTCAACCACACGATAGGAAAAGGGGACAAACACATTTGACCAATCTTATTGGTATATCCAAGTAGGTTGATGTTTAATGTTGTTCTTATTGCCACAGGGAAGAAACAAGGTCGTCAGCTTCAAGTTGACATGGGAAAGCAGTTCCAATTACCCAACATGTTTGCTCTGCTCTCAGCCACTATCATTACTTTAAATTGCTCGCTAATTGATTGCATGGCCACAATGTAAGGTTAGTGGTAATAATCTTGATATAATTCTGAGTGAAAGAACCCAACATTGACAGGGTATGTGACTGCCTGGCCCGACCAAAACCTGGCTAATGACAAAGACTCGGTTTCGCACTATCGCGCGAAACCTCTCTCGCGCTGACGGCGCTCTTGCCGCTCGCTTCGCTCGCGGTGTTCTTCTTTTCAGACATAACTAACCGCGTCTTTACTAAAGAAGCTTATGATTTTTGTCACACATGGAATATGTTACCTTTAATTTAGAAAGTTTTTCGGATAGCGATTTGTATGACACCTAACTTTTTTTTTTTTCCTTGAATGCCACTCTAATTTTTAGAACTGGTGTTTAGGTGTGGCATTTGCGGGTGTGTTTTGCCATGTGTGGCGTGTGTGAATTGGGAATTAAATGTTAATGGTAACAAATGTGGTACATAAAAATTACATTTTCAAATGTTGGTATGACAGCAAAACAATTAAATATACCGTTGGGGATGGGGTTCTCACAGTGGGAGGTAGTATGGGTATTTTCCGCCTATAAGACCCTAATTTTTAGCTCTTTTTTTATCCCCTGGCTTGAAAAGCAGAGGGGGATATTGGCGGAGGATGCGCATGTCCGTATGTGTATTTGTATGTGTATATGTTGTTTCCAGTTTGGTTAGGTTTTCATTTTTTGTGTCTCCTTTGAAAAGTTTAAGTCCGTTTTAAACCATTATTATGTTTTCAGAATCTTCCAATCCTATACCTTTGTACACCGCTTAATGTACAATAAAAACCATGACCTGATAAAGTGACATGAGTTTTGAGACCAGGCCATGAGTTTTTCTGGGAGGCTTCCTGATTGGCTGAGTAGTCATAGGTGTTCCATCTCTTTGGGGGTGTCATTAATTTGGGTTTTTGCGTGTCTACTGTTTTTGACATTTTTGTGGGTGTTTCTGGTGTTGTCTTCTGGTTCCATTTCTTTGGTGTTTCTGGTGTCCTACCTGGCTCCAGTTCTTTGTTTTTCCTAGTTTTTCCTGGTGTTCAACTTTTAAAACTATTGATAGTTTACCAATGTGGTGTGTTATACTTTTCACTATGTTTAGGATCTAGTTTATTCTAAAACTTGATCCAGGTTCAAGTCGGATTTCTGAAACAATAATGATATATTTGATGATTTTTATCGCAGGATACAAGATTTTATCGGTTCAGCTATGAGTTTTGAAATATTGCGCTCGGCGCTCCTCTACTCGACCAAAAAGGTATTTTCAAACTCAATAGCTGACCGATAAATTCTTGTATCTACTCAAATCATCCAATACCAGACTTGGGGTGGAAGGTGCACTAGGGTTCCCTTCATATGAGGATGATTTCAAAGGTCAGACAGGTCAAACAGGGTGAATGCAGGTCATGTTCCCGTTGTGGTTAGTTTTTTTGGTCCCATCTTTGAAAGTTTGAAGTCCGATTTCAACCTAACCTGGGTTGAAGTGCAAACGGGTTCCTTCATATGTGTTGAGGTCAAAGGTCCCCATATCAAGGTCAAAGGTCATCTGCGGTCATTTTCCCTTTGGTTAGGCTTCACTTTTTTTCAGAAATGCTACATTCTCACTATTCCATGATCAACATTTTTTAATTTTTGATGCCCTGCAACTGACCCGCTGTGCCAACTAACCACCTTGTGTAACTGCCATCTTCCAGGGGATCGCGCAAGTTTACTTGCTGTTTTTTAGTTCCAGTGACCCTTATTTTAAGACCATTTCATTTCCCAGACGACCCTACTTTTCAGTCCACGCCATATCTACCAAATTATTGCTTCAAAACCCTCAAAAGTAGCTGGAAATTGAGGAGATCGCAGCTATTTTCTGAAATTTTCTGAAAACCTAGTTTCCGGAGACCCGCTTTTTTGGGTGGGGGAATCACCCCCCCCCCCAAACCTCACCGGTACAGGTTTTTATTAAAGCAATATTAGCGACATTTTTTTTTGGAAGAGCGCCCCCAATTTTCAACAAAATTGATATTTTTGCAACATTCCTTGGAATAATTTTATCTAGGCAGACTATCCCTGTCAACTCTAATTCGATGTAAGCTCCAGCAAACTTCTCACCTGCATTTAACACTCCTCCCCCTCTGTTCTACTTCCCTATTTTTAAAGCCATAGTATCTAAGCATTTTACTAACCCTTAGTTTCTTTTCCGTTTAACTCACTATTTCGTATCCCTACAGCTCATTGAACTCTATCTAAATTTTATTCCACATCACATTATCAAATTATGTCTCCATCTGCTTTCATGGTCAAAGAAAGTCTTCCCATGTACAACCGTATTTGCACTAGTCCTACCAGAAGGACCCTCGTTCCTCCCTGTGTCCCTCCCCCTGTGACCTAGCCACCGCGCGCGAAGCGCGCTACCCTCTCGGTGGCCAGGTCAGTGGGAAAAGGAGAGTCCTTCTAGATGGACTATTCCGTCAGCGTTTGTTTGATTCGCACGGAGACATTTTTAGGGCTTTGAGAGCAAATTTATTCCTTGGATTTTTACATGAAAGAGGTAAAAAATCTTGATTAGGGTAAATATTCGACTCAGGATAGTCTCAGGTATTTATAGAATTCCGTTTTCGAGGGCCAAATGCTTCAAATAATAGGGGGAATGGGGGATTGGAGTTTTGCTATAAAAAAAAATTTCGCAGCCGTATTCATTTGTACGGTAATGAAATACTCAAGCATTTATACACTTTTTCCAGACCTCGCGCTGCGCGGCTCGGAGGTCTGGTTCTGAAACGGACTAGAGAATGCTAAACAAATGCGTATTTATCACAAAATAAGCGATTTTGTAATGGGATCCCAGATTGGACTTAACTGCATGAGCTGGAAATGCTGTTTATATCCATCCACGATGAAATATTGCCACCACACATCGAGAAAATAACCTCATACTTGACTTGCCTGAACATTAACAACTAATGGATGAGCGTGGACACGTACATGGTGGCTATTTCTCCTGCTATTTTACATTGGAAGGGCCGTTCCACACAGCGTTTAACGGTGGAGCACACGCACTGCATAGCGACATGCGCGAACCGGGAGTTTCGAGATCCGCGGAATACTGTTTTTGAAACGTAAACAAAGCAATGAAGCTCTACTGGCTTAGCCGAAAATATCACAAAATTATTATGTTGAAGCAAGATCGAACTGAGATGAAGGTTAAAATAGAAACATACATGTTTTAGCTGTGTGCAAATTTAGTTACACGGCGAAATTGGGTGAAATAAAAAGAATGTTTTTATACGATGTAGTACAGTTGAAAATGTGTCGAAAAAAGTGCAAAATTTTCGCCTTCATTTTTCACCGAAAATAGCAATCTCAAATCCTTTTTGAAAATTTGGCTTCAAAAAATAGACTGTATGCTAATATTGTTCTTAAACGTAAACCTCGTGCAACAGTAGCCTCATTTTTTTAAGAAAAGTTCTGGATCAAAATTTGATGATGGCCGTTATCCGCCAGACATTGTACAAATGCTGGCACGGCGACGGTGCTATCACGTGCTCGTGTGGGATATGGAACTGCTCATCATGTGCTTGTAAGATTCACGGTGAGCAGTTTACTACCGACGACGAAGCCTCCGCCTCCTACTCCTTCTACTACTGCTGATGAAATTGGTGACTGATTCATGGATTTCGAAATTCCGAGGGCCTTATTGGAACAGATCAAAAGATTTGACATGCGCATGATTGTGTAGCAAGGCAGGCTCATTACTGATTTTGGTCTAAGCCTGCCTTAGTGATAAAACTTCGTAAGGTTTAAAGCCTGAGGTTTCTATTCTATTCAATTGGAACTTCATGTGCAATAGTAACCATAGTAATACACCCATTACAACATATCTTTGACGTACGCAGGTTTATTTTGGGGTTGTTCGGAACCTCGAAAAGGTGGACCTTTTTTTTTTGGTAAAAGTGGACCTAACCCCCTAAAATTGTCTTTGTTACTTTTGAACATCTGACACCAAAAGTGGACTTTCTTGTCAAATTCTTTAAACTTGGGACCTTATTAAATGAAAAAAATGAGCAAAAAGTGGAATTTGGGGGGTCCTCACACGGGGGCACCCCCCTGTTTATGGTGAATCCGTGATTCATGGGGCCCCCAGCCACACCCCCTGGTGTGGCCATTTTTTGTGACAACCCATGACCCTGATAACTTCTACGTATTAAAGTGCATAAATAACGTGCTAAATTCTTCAGGGTCATGGTGTCAGTGGGTCACAAACCAGCCCCCACACCCACCTCCAGGTTCGGGCTAATTATGTTTAGAAATCTATGCTGTTGCTACTAACTAGTAGTTAGTATCATCTGCATACTAGGCTAATATTAGGATGAGCTGGTAAAGGTTTTATAGTAGCTCACTGCCTTCAGTGCACCAGAAACTAGGCTCTATCCAGGGCTAATGTACTATCCTTGTCTGATGCATGATGCCTACTAGTTGTCTATAGTGCACTTTATAGCTTCCATACTCATGACGTCCACAAACAGGCAGGTATTTCTTGTGGTGCCTGCTTCAAGCAATATTAAGCACATTTTTTGAAGAGCGCCCCCAATTTTCAAAATTTTGATATTTTTGCCACAGCTATGTTGGTAAGTGTCTAGAAAACTACAAACAAACCTGCGAACGAGAATGCCCAAAATTGTGTAGCATCAAAATGGACAGTGTTGTTTTGTAATTAGAATTGGGATCCTAATTGTACTTAACGGCAGAGCTGTGAAATGTCTAAGTTTATGTCCGTCATGATGAAATCATGTTTCACCTCAAGAAATGACCTCTAACTTGACAATCTCCTGAACCAATAAAAACACCTAATAGATGATCGTAGATGGCGCTATTTCCTGAGTATTTCATATTGGAAGGCCGTGTTCCCCCAGCAGCCTTTGACTTATTATCGGGGATCCCCGATAATAATTATCTAGGTTACAAAATTCCTTGTTTGCACCCATAGACATTGTAGAGCTATAACCATGTCACCGGGTATAGGTTTACTAGCCAGTATACCAATGCAACCGTGTACAAATCACTCATTTTTTAAAAAAAATTGGGGGCGCTCTTCAAAAAAAAATGTGTAATATGTCTTCTTTTGTGTTCGGTCGTACTTTCAGTCAAGCTCAGGATTTAACGCTTCAGGCAATGGTAATCTCCTGAACGTCGCTGACTTGAGTAGATATGCCACTATAGCTAGTATGGTATACTAGCATTGGAGGGCCCATTCTCCGTTAAAGTGGTTCAAGTTTGGTCCTCCAAACTGAACGAAAATATCAACATTAAGTGAATTCCTGAAATCATTGAAAATCGTAAACTTTAATATTCTCAGAATCGGAGCAATGCATGGGTGATCTTAAAAGATCTCCGATTTTTAGTATATTGACTAACCTTAACCGTACGTTACGACAGATACGTTACTTATCTGTCGGGCCTTTTTCTTAGTCGTGCTGTTCTTCTGAATGAAAGTACGGCTTCACGACTTAGTCTCATACGTTATCAGGTATGTACCTTCATACTAAAGCAGGTGTGGTATTCGACTTTTATTATCAACCTATTGCAAGAACGTAGCGGAAGGGGGGTAACGTATCTGGCGCGGTAATGAACGTAACATGAGGGAATTTCTTTCATTACGGGCTGGATTGTTACTTGAAACCAGATCTTTATGCAAAATATTGTATAATAAAACCTTGACATCTTCTCGATTTATCACATATTGGAACATAGTTCAGTTTATTTTTTAGCAATTTTGTATCCGTTCGAATTATCGGAAACGTATCTGTCTGCAATATTGGCGACATGCTCTAGAGAACTCTTGCGAACTTTAATATCCAATCTTATCATGTTTTAACTTAACAATTGGTGCTAATAGAGGCTGAATAAAAATGCAATGGCAATCTGTGATATGCGCTTTTGTGTAATGAGCAGGGACATTTTAAAGAACGGATTTGGGCTGGCGACATTGCGAAAAGCAAGAATT
>JAMKCH010072178.1:0-19120 GCA_023653785.1 Ophioderma brevispina
TATGAAATTTCTTCAAATAGCTTTCAAATGAGGGTGGATGCCATGGGAATCAACTCATGTGTACGTAGTTTTAATATAAAATCATTCTGTTTACCCATAAGGGCATTTATTTGGGCATAATCATTTCAGGTGAAGGCTAATACATAAAAAGCTTAACCACCATGCAAAAATTTTGAACAATCTTGGGGTGCACTACTTTTTGATGTGCCAGTGTCTATTTTTTTAAAGTTTTACCTGATTGAGGTCTTTCCACAACTTGTCTATTTGGAGTTCTGATGTTTGCATGCAAAAGAAGCATGCTTATTTAGGAAGAAATTGAAAATAGTTATTTTGAGAACATATAGTTAACAGCTTAGACCACACAGGATCACACAGTAGATAAAGTTTCATATCCGCCCCCCCCCAAAAAATAGAAGTAGCTCTGATAAAAAAAGACATGCAATGCCATAACAACATTTTACCACTATAAATAATAATAAATATTATAATTACCATTTATTGGGTATGGCAATTGTAAAGGTTGCACATTTTCATGAAAATGCATAAAATGCCACCTTAATTTCTTTTCTGAATATGATCAAGGGACATACCATATGCGGTAGACGTTTCATATAGAAGTTCCATTGATGCAAATGAGGTATTACAATTGATTTCGTCATGCGCTGTGTGACACTGTGCAGTAGTGCTTGACGGAATGAATGGCAATACCTCATTTGCATCAATGGGACTTCTATATGAAACGTCTACCCACTATGCTGCATTGACTCAAGCAAATAGTGTCATTATTGATAAGTAAATCCACCTGGTATTCAGCGGACAAAGCACTTCAGATTCCCCTTTGTTTATTTGGAACTGCAGAGCCATTGTTACTGTCCATGCAGCTGAAAAGATGTCAGGCGTTATAGACTCGTTATCCCCGCCCAGTTAAGGGTAGACGTTTCACATAGAAGTCCCAAGTACGCAATTGAGGTATTGCCATTGATTCCGTCATGCTTTGTATGATGTTGTTAAGGCCAAAAAAATTGTTTGATAGTTCATAGATGACTTTTTAGAGTTGGGTCGGTCGGTCAGAAAAACTTTTTTTTTAATGTCAATAGCAAACTGTATTGAAACATGTTTGTTTGTATTAATAAGTTAATCAACACTAAAAATCAAGTTGATTCTTACTCAAGAATGCATCTTTGTACATTAAGAAACCCAACTAACATGCTAAGAAACTGTTTAAACATCATCTTTTTTACATTTCAGAAAGTTAAAATTGAAAAAAAAAAAAACTTTTTAGGAATTTTTCAAAATTAGGGTCGGTATTCTTTTGCACAGTTAAAGGAAAAACAATTTCCTGATTTCCAAAATTAGGGTCGGTCGGATGAGGACAATCAAACAATTTTTTTTTGGCCTAAGTAGCGCAGGACGGAATCAATGGCAATACCTCATTTGTATACTTGGGACTCCTATATGAAATGTCTACCCAGTTTGGATTGAGCTGGCTTCATTCGCAATTAAAATAAACTTTGAGGTTCTACTGTGAGTTCAATAATTTTGACTGTATATTTCATCATTTATTGAAAAAAAAAAGAAACTAATGTGAACAAAACTCATGGTGGAGATATTGCTTGGTAAGCTGTAACTTAAAGCGGCACTGGCACATTTTTACAAAATATGAAATTTCTTCAATTTGCTCTCAAATGATAGCTTAGGCCATTGGAAGAATAGAGATACATTTTACACATAAAAACAACATACTCAAAAAACAGATAGAAACGTTAATAAGTGGTTACAGCCATCCATGTAATTTGTAGGCTAACTTTTAAAGACACTATCAGTGATTTGCTAAATCGGCAAATCGAAAAAATCATCAAAAATCATATTTTAGCATGTACATAACAAGTACAGGTATCCTAACATACCCTGCAAATGATAAGACCAGAAGCAACCTAATAAGGACAGAATCGGAGATTTTAGTCATTACTGTCCGAACGGACACTTACTACAACACGTAATTGAATGGAGAATCGTATCTTGGAACACTGCCGTTTTCTTCCTTTTCTGTCAATTCTACAGCTGGAAAAGGTAACTTATGAGGATTCCACAGACTTATCCTTCACTTTGAAGCTATTCCTGCAAATTTCAAATATTTTTCAAATCACTGATAGTGTCTTTAAGTTTTCCATGACATCAACAAATGTGTATATTACATGAATATCATAGACTCGTACTCATTGATATTAAAAAAACAAAAGTCACAGACCGGTCAAACAGGGTGCATGCCGTGGGAAGCATGCAGAGGGTGTGCGTTTTCTTGTGTTAAATGTGCCAGTGTCTCTTTAACATCTTTGTGCAGAACCAAGATCCAGAACTTATTGCTGGACCTCATTTTTATTCAATTTACCACCATTTACTTAGAAAAATACGAAAGGGGGTCTAGCGACATATGCTAACAACACGGTAAATTGAATAGAAATGGGGTTATGCGGCAAGTTTCTGTAAGTTAAGTTTTGTTTCTGCACAAAGATGTTAGGTCACAGTCTGCCAAACAACTTTCTTTCATGATTTTTTGTTCATGGCCATCAATGTCCAAAAAGTTAACCCTAAATACCACTGGTGTCTCTAACTGTTGGTGTCTCCTTACAGTCTCTTAAAGGCGACAAAAAACGATAATAAATCGTTGACATCAAAATGATTATCACTAGTGATTTTTACCAACTGAAACCAGTGTGTGGCTATTATGCCTTTACAAATACATTATTGTGGTCTCTATTTGATACAGAATACATACCTATTCTCAGCAAAATACTATACAAATATTGACTGCTATGAGGGGCACGGTTAAAATTATAGGCCCAAGGTGATGTCAAAACCATGACTATGCCCGAAGCGAAGCTGAGGGCATAGTCATGGTTTTGACATCACCGAGGGCCTATAATTTTAACAGTGCCCCGAATATTAACCAGTCTATATTTGTTTTATATACCGAATATATAGATTCTTCTCATCTGATTGGTTAAAAGATTTCCCGAACTGACAATTCCTACAACTTACAAACTATTTGCAACGCCTATCGTTACACAGGGGACGCGCACACACGCGCGATCTATGAACACGTTGTTGAGATTGTCCTATTATTTTCCGGGCACAGTCGATTGCCATGCCCCGGGCACAGTTCATCGTGACGTCATCTTAGGGGCCAGCTATTTTAATGACTCTACTCTTAACCAATCAGATGAGAGGAATCTATATGAGGTATATAATATTAGTTATCCCCTGTTTGTTCGTTAGCAATACGAAAAAGAGATCAATGGTAGTTTATTACGATATACCACACTAGTCGCAAACCATGATTAATTTTAGTATTGCATGAGCACAAACGATAATGCAGGTATCATTCATAGACATATGACTTTTACTAACTTTTTATTAAAACAGAAGGTCTAACTGATGCCTATGTTAAATAATTCAGGAGTTTTAATTTCTTAAGGCGTATAGCTCAATTTGTAAATGCTCTGATATTTGCTATCTACTTCTGAAGAAGGCCAGTACTTGTAATAATGCATGCTCAGTGCAACATGCAGTGCAGGGCCTGCTTACAATCACAACGGTTCAGTACAACCCTGTACTCCCTGTATCGCGTACTAGATTCACACGGCCGTGTATCGCTACATACAGCAATTTGGCGTGCATGTGCGATAACTTGCTACAGGGCGTATGATATAGGATATATTGCTAGTACTACTACTACTCATGAGCCGGATATGATACAGATATATCTCCAAGGGCTATCAACCAATGAAATTAACAGATTAGTTCATAGTCTAGACTGAATGATAAAATAAATCTTAAGGTAGTTGTCACTACTTACAGTGCTTAGATGCCCTGGTAGAAGATCGTATGCATGGGTGATAAGTGGTGGTGCAGTCATACTGGGTCCCAAAAATTACCCAAACAAAAGGTAAAACACTTTTGCTGATTAATGTTTTTCCATTAAAAAAGGCCAACCTAACTAGAAAAATTTTCAAAGAAGAGCCACGTTTATTGGTAGATGTTGCAAAAATTTAAAAAAAAATAAAATAAAAACCCCATAAATTTTCAGGGGGGTTAGGTTCAAATTATTGCGCAAGTCCTGCACTCTAAATAAATCCGGCATAATGGGTGGGCTGACTTCAGTTGGTGTATTGAGTCAATCCCGCAATGCCAACAGTCTTGGAAATTCACCTCAATAAAGCCATGGGGACCCCGTACAAAAATTTTCCTATTTCTTTACACATAAAATCCATAAATTTTAACACGGCATTTTTAGCCCACAATGGCATTAAGCACTTCCTAGAAATTTTGTAGCATGATCAGGAAATCGGTAATCCAACTTAGATAATAGACATGTGTATTACACAGTACATGTTAAAAGCAGATTAGGCATGCTTTTATGGGATTGAATCAAAACGCCCTCTGGTTCTATGAAGATTATGTTTACACTCAGATGTACCAGGTCAGAAAAATTCAACACTGTACATGAAATCAATCCGTCTAAACCATGATACATCTGGTGTTACCGACTTGCTGTGGCATGGGTGGGGT
The DNA here is from genome assembly GCA_023653785.1 of Ophioderma brevispina. Classification (NCBI taxonomy): domain Eukaryota; kingdom Metazoa; phylum Echinodermata; class Ophiuroidea; order Amphilepidida; family Ophiodermatidae; genus Ophioderma; species Ophioderma brevispina. The sequence continues at coordinate 4,570 of JAMKCH010072178.1, forward strand.
GAAATCACAGAAATTAACAGAGATGCACAAAGATTTCTATTATCCATATTTTAGTGTGCATGGTGGTAGTGAAATTAACATATCGATAAGACCGCAAGTAGATCAGTCAGCCGTTTTTTACTCACTGACAAGCAGAATAACCTCACAAATGATAATTCAAAAAATATAATGTAAGATGCGTGATATTTCCCGATGAAAACATAGGCCTTAATTTTTATTATTGTGAAAACTCGCTATAGGAAATTAGAGAAGTTTCACCACATTTTTGTAAAGAAACAGTTCTCAGCTAAGTCCTTTCAGATGGGGGATATTTTGTGATAGAAAGCTTGTAACCAGTGCAAACAATCCAAAATTTTCACTGAATTTTTAGAACAGTCTGTTTATTGGAAATCTCGCGTTTGTGGGTTGTTTCGCAACCTGTAATTCGCCTGCAACTTGGGTGTGGCGCCAGTGTTGGCACCATCTACTCTACGGGAGTGCCACAAACGACATGAAACACAGTGCAGTTTTAAATCTTTTTTTCCACATGCCGACAATACTCATGTAAACCTAGAAGTCAAAAAGTAAATTATAACGAGCGCTGCGTACAACTATCCAGCAGCCTTCACTACTAAAACGCCTTATCAGGCGCATATAAATCCAATGAAGCGCCGCGCGTATTTACGACACAGCCATGATGACGGCATAAACAATCTCTTACACTGATCACACTCAAATACTGTCATTAAGGCGACATACAGGTGATTCCTTGTGAGACTAGGTGTGTGGAGTTTATTGACATTACATTTTAGTACGTTCTCGCGAACGCATAACCCCGAACAAGGGGCACGCGCGCAGGGGTGCTGTAAGCCGGCAAAACCGAAAACGGGGGACCTCTGCTCATAGATACAGTCCACGTGAAGGAGCATGTTAGAAAACCTGCTTACTCTTTTTTTCGGTTTGTAGACTTATGGACACCCTCTTTTTCACATCTAAATGGGGCTGGGACAATTGAATATTAAATTCATATAAAGAACAATATACAGATGGGTTGAGTCTTAGAACAATGGAGAATTTTCGTTATTATGGGAAATAGCACAGCCAAGTTTTTGGAAAATAAAGATTTTATGACTTCAGCGCTGCATGTGTATTGGTTTTAAATTATTTGCTTCGGGGGAGCCCATCAAAAGTAAGCAAATGACCGAATACGTATGCCGTACCTTGTAAAAGAAACAACCGATTATACGTCCTCGTACGTCGGGTTTTGAATTAGTAGGACAAGTAAATTTGTACTGTTTTAGACATCATAAACGGTGATCTTTATGGAAAAAATATAGCCCTTGGCAAGTGTCATGTACAGACCTTGATTTACCATAGTCGGATTTTATATATCGGTCGCCCCCCCGAAGAGCACTGATACCTGAGACCATGACACGTGACCTGGTACCTGACACGTGACAACCCAAACTATTCCTCCCGTTTTACCGTTTATAACTACATACGCCAGCATCAGCATTCTGTCTCTCTCTCCGTTGCACAACACATCGTACTCGATCCAGATGTGAGACGACATGTTGTTCCCTGGTTAAAGACTAGTTTCAATCAAATCATTTGAAGGCGAGTCAAGACTATTTTTCAAATGCAGTTCAGTCATAGTGTCGGGGTAAGCTAATCTTAAACTGTTTCAACATGTTCAATTCCAATCAATGCAAAATAATGCTCCTTAGTGATAGCCATAACAGTAATAGTACCCAGCACTGTCATGTCACGCATGAATTGGAAACATTTAACATCAATGATAAGCTTATACTGCCTCGGTAACACCATCACATGTGGATCTGTCATCTCAATGCAAAGCCTGGCATGACAAAAGCCTGCATGCTTCGATCCATTTTCCATCCTGATCCAATATAGCAACTGTTAACGTGATTTTGTAATCGGGGGTTCTTCCTAAGAGTCTTGGGTTCTCATGTATGTGATATGTTCCATTTGGAATCAAAATTTGTGATTTGGAGGCCAAAACTTACCACTTGCATGCACTAAACCTTGAAGTTCCGCATTTACCACCCTCAACTCTTTGGTTTACATCCAGATTTCAGTTGATGAATTTCAGCTGTGCTGTAATTTGGTTGTTGTATTGAATTTACACAAAACTCCAAAACTTCCCCTCAAAGTAATCTCTATAAACATAATACCCCTGAACATACTCGCCATGGCTACAGCGCTCTCGCTCTGTAGCCATGCCACCGTACACTCTAATATCAAAACCCGCCCTATTATATTATTTCAAACCCCAAAACCATTTGCACTCCCTGGTTTATGGAGTATATAATAGCTAAGGTAGATCCGCACCTATGGGACCAAATCATTAACTAATGTCACAAAGAATTTTCTTTTTTTTTTTATGAAAAGTTGAAGTCGCAATTGGGGAACAAACTTAGTAATGGTGCAACACAGGATCCCTCATTTGTTGATTGAGGAAAAGTCATGTTAGGTCAAGTTGTAAGATAGGCTGGGCGGCCCCAATCATTAATCTTGAATATAGTAAGTGCAAAAGCTGAGAACCCCAAAATTCTAGTTCAACATCTGCCCAATGCAAGTGTACACTGAATGTCGCACGGATGGCGGGGGATGATGTCACTAAGCGCTATAGCAGCGTAAAATACATGGAAATCACAGGCCGCCTCAGAGATGTCCACGATGATGGCGCACTCAATTTTCAATTTTCTAACAAATCTTGTTATTTGCATTAACATAATGCTTTTCATACTGATCCTTGTGTGAAATAACGAAGCTTCACATCGAAATCCTGCATATAGAAAATCACACTTTGTTATAAATCCTGATCCGGATCTTTTTTTTCAAGGATATCCTATTGCCCGCTGTTTATCCGTTGCATAATATTTACTGCATGAAACGGAAATCCGATTCATCTCTGACGTTGGATTGAACATTTTAGGTGACTATCTTTAGTTCAAGATGACTATTTTTAATTCAACTCAATTATTAGATTTCGAAGTCTCTGAGTCAGCCTTAATTCCCGCGCCCCTGGCCATGGACAAATTCATATAATGATAGCATAAAGGACTCCCGGCATCAGGGGTTGGTGCATAAGACCCCTCCATTATATACACTTTGAGAAAAACTTTCAAACATACTACAAACATTAAAGCAACAGGCGACCTCGTATTTACGCGTTGCGTAAAATATGTCCCCCGCCGATGTCGCGATCACTAACATGTTCGATAAATGCAACTACAACACCCACCCCCACCCCTCCGCACAACCCGCAGCACCCCACCCAATCCCCCAACACCCTTCTAACCCAACACCACACGCCCCCCCTCCCCCACACCCCACCCCTCCCCAACTTCTGCCACACCAACCCCAACCCTCCTTACACCCCTCAACACTCACCCCATCCCAACACTCACCCCCAACCCCGTACCATGCCTCCCCCTCCCCAAACTCTCCGCAACATGCCACTCCCCTCCACTCCAACAACACCCCCCGCAACACCCTACCCCTCCCCAACAACCCTCACCCCTCCCCACACTCCCATCCCCATCCCCTCCCCACACCCTATCCCTCCTCCCCCGCACCCCGCAACACCACCCCTCCCTAACACCATTCAAACACCCCACCCCTCCTCACCACTGTCAAAACAACACCCCATCGCCAAAACCCTAGCTACAACCAAACACCCCACCCCTCCCCAACCCGCCCGCAATACCTAACCCCCTCCCCAACACCCCACCCCTCCCCTATGACATAGTAGTCTCATGAAGTGAAGGAATTTGCCTATCCAATGTACCGGTTCAGAGATATAGCAATTACGCATATTTAATTACTCATTTGCATACATCACATACTTTCGATTTGCAAAAAAATGTGCCCATGATAGGCTTTCATGCCATGAAGGAATTTCAATGTACACTCGTCGATAATATAGCAATTACACTGATTTTTGGTATCTTAATTAAGCTCATTTTGCTACTTCAAGTTTCCCAAAATACTTAACGTCCAAAAAATCTAATCAGGTTGAGACTCTCCTCAGCCGCTTCCTTCCACACCAAGGTCATCATTATACACCTTACATGACTCCAGAAAACTTGTACACAGGCTTGCAGGAATTTTTAATTATGCAATTATATCTGGACTTAGCATATTTTTTACGCACAAAATCGAATCTAATGTGGTCGAGAACTCATCAACCCGCTTTCTTTCCGTCCACCAAGTTTACAAATATGGTTTGCCCTTAAGGACCTCCAGATTATATCGATATACAATGTGGGTTAAACATTTTTGATCACAGACCGACGAACAGACGAACGAACAGGACGGACACTTGCTCATTTTATAGTCCCAGTTCCAAACTCGTTCGGCGGGGACAATCATGGCACATTTTTATCCCCCCTGGCTTGAAAGGCAGATGGGGGAATTTTGTTATGCCCGCAATGTTGTCCTTGTTTGGTTGAGGTTTGGTCATTGTTCGGCTTCAAAGAAAAGTTAAGTCCAGATTGAAACTAACTTGTAGTTGGGTAATGTACGGTACACAAGTCCCCCGTCACCCCACAAAAAAAAACTTACCCACACCAACTTTTTTAGGTGCCTTTAGGGTCTTAAAAAAAACACTTTTGGGATGTTAACAGTGAAAAAAATCCCGATCTCTCGAGATTCCAAGATGGCCGGGCCAGCCCAAAAGGGGGTCAAAAATTGAAAAGTCAATACAGTTAAGTAATACCAAAAAGCACAATACAATGGCTAGATTTACCTGTTTTAACCCTTCAAACTCATTTCTGGTATTCGTGTTTTGCTCTATACTTCAAATCCAAGATTGGCGGCCAATATGGCTGCCAAGTGTAAATTGAGAAACTCAATATAGCCCAAATTCTTATCAAAGAATAACTGGAGATGTCAATAATATGTTTCAAAAACCCAGAGAAAACTAATTTAAGAATAACGTTTGTTCGTTATTTTTGCACTAAATTCAAGATTCCCAGCAATTGTTTCTCATTTCATAGGAAAAGTTTTTGCATGCTTGGCCGAAAATACAAGCGTAATGATAACATAATCATATTTAATTGGATGCGTCCACTCTTTAAACGCACTTTGGTATAAATAAATACAATTTCGATGGCAATTACGGGTCTTCCTGACCAACTGGTTCCATACAGTCTCCGCATCGTTCCAATGCTGTTCTGTAGGAGCGGTATAATCCATTAATCTGACCTATTCCATTGCAGACCGTCCTGTAGGGTACACCTTGTTTGTGAGGAACAGGACACACTCTTTAGTGTGAAAAGAAATAACATTATGTTCTACATCGGAGGTTTCTAATAAAAGCAAAAGTATAACCTATAACCCGTTTTATATAACGATTGTCCACCTCTTTAACACACTCGGTATATAAAAATAACATTCTTTTTAAATCTGGAGGTATATCAGCAAATTAGTAACTATAGACATTTTTATAGCGATTGTCCCCCTTTAAACCAAAACACTTGGGTATATTATTATAACAGAAATTAACACCACTCTTTGTTATAAATCTGAGGTATCTAAAACATTATAAAAAATGGCTCCGTGGATCCGAATGGTGTTTTCAGCAGTCTGGTGTTTGTCTGTCCAACGTACAAGTCCTTAGATTATCGGGTCCTTGTATAAAGCCACCATGACCTCGTCCCAATATCTTAGATGATCATTTTTTGTGGACCAGACAAGACGTCCATCCCCATGACACCCGATCATCTAGGGACTTGTACGTTAGACAAACAAACACCATACTTTGCTGAAAACACATTAGGACTCCAAGGAGCCTTTAATATATTTATGGAATTCCTTTGCACGACGTCTAAAACAATCCCCTCCTTAGGTATTTTTAAAAGCAATATCTCAAACAACAGCCAGTGATTTTTTATTCGCAACTGATTAATGGTCTTATAATTGGTACTTATACTTATTCATTATATTTAACTGGTTTTTGTTTTTTTTCTCTCTTTTGTATTTTTGTTTTCAATCTTTTATTGGAATTTTGGTCAGCACCCTTATTTTCCCCGTTTGCTCGTAATTTATCATTATATTAATGCCTTATCCAATGACGATCTCATCTTCTGTTGTTAATGGTAATTTCAGCATTGTTGCCACTAATTACACGCCCTGCGTTTTAAGTGGCATCCCCATCTCTTGCATATTGTATATTATTTATATCCTAAATCAATTTTTTTGTTTCGATTAAATATGTTCAAAATATTTTATTTTTTACAATATTTTATATTTACTGTACATTTGTACTGATATGGAATAAACCCGAAACCTGAAACCTGAAACCTAAGCTTAAGCTTTTTATATAGCGATTGTCTGCCGCTTAGGGTATGGCATCATAGTTAGTCACTGCATACGGAAACAGTCCGATTCTTTGGATCATCTTTATCCATATCAATATCTTCCTCCTCATCGACATTTTCCTCTTCATTGACTTTAGCCAAGACGTGATAGCAATAATACGGGTCCTTCTGACAAAACTGGCTGCGATAAAGTCTGTACATCGTGTCCAACCTTTGTTCTGCGTAGGAGGTGATATGTCTAAATGGCCACATCTTAAATTATGCAGCTGTTTTTCACCAAGTTTGGGAGGTAGTACAAAAAACAAAACATGGAATGGTATTGATGGGTTTAATAGCTGAGAGGATCTGTCTGCTATGGATTGCCCAGATCAGGGAAGTTAATGTACATAATGGCAATCATGCTTAAGAGATGGTTGGTGATGGTCATACCAGCATTGAGAAAGAGATAAGCACTGAACCACACAACTTTCCACAAGCCAAGGGTAAATCTGTTTAATATCCATTCACCCGCCCAAAAGGATTCAACAGCCACCCTGTGATTGGCGAGCATCACTACTGTAGAATATTTTTGCATAACTCTATGACCGAACACGTAAAAAGTGTAAAGTAGATTGCATATATTACAACAGTTGTTCCGGCTGTCTCGGTGTGTATGTAGTTGTTTTCGTATAATAAGAAGTTAAAATGTACATCGTTAGTGCCCATCAGCTTACTTAGCCCAAACTGCCCAGTGTGAAAATAACGGATAAAGTTTGACTAAATTTGAACCGGGGGGCATCTTGGATTGTCGTTGTGCCCCATGCTCCTTCCAGGCGGTTTCCTGCAAGTGACCCCTAACAGACCAAATTTCAGTTAAATACTAACAGGCGGCCCGTCATGGACCAACTTTGGTGAAATTATACTAGTTTGTCAGTGAAAATATACACCCTACCGCACAATCAGTAATATATGACCATCCAAAAAAGTTACTGTGGCTATCTAAATAAAATTTTCTTCTATATCGCCAGTTTATCCTCTTTTGATTCCACTTATAATGTATTATAAACGTCTTTATGCAAAGTTTTCACTGTACTGCTGCACTGGTTTACATACTTATTTATCATACTGTTTTTGCTGTAGGCATATTCCCTATCTATGATGAACAAATAAAAATAATTGAAGATTGAAGGTTATTCGCAGTGATATTGAACCCTTGCGGGACTGTTTCATATAATATGAAAAATAGATACACATTTAAATACCAATTACAAGAAAAATGACACTCTTGTCCACTGCAAGAAAAAGTACACACTTAGGGTTATTTTGCTGATATGTTTAGATTAGTTTTTCCTATTTGTATCATTGAAACAGTCACAATCACAACTGAATTTGTACCCCCAGTGGAACTAAAACTTGATTAATTTGAATTTGATACCCCTAGCGGTAGTTCCGCATTTGCAGCTAGTCCCTCTTTTTGGGGGGGGGGGGGTTCCCGACCAAAATCCGAGAACCTTCCGGGCGTGTTGATCGGTTTCCATGGGAACCGCCATATATTTGAGTATTTACTTCGCCATGAAGAAACAACCACGAACTGAGAATTTTCTCAAGCGAGAAAATCTGAATAGGATTATCCTCGGAAGGGCCCCTTGAGAGAATATGAATAACAATTGCAATTATGGGGCGGCAGATAGATCGTTCAAACGTCAAGTGGGTCGATGTGGTTCCTCCTTATCTCTTTTTTCCATGGTCTAAGCTTCCACAATAGCATTCTCTGCTTCCTCACAACAAGCGTGCAAATTACAGGACAGTGCAATGGAATAGGTCAGATTCAGGATATGCCACCTCCTATAGAACATGGTTGGACACGATGTGGAGTCTTTATCAAGTATGTGTGTTAAAGCGGTGGACAATCGCTATATAAAATGTCTAAAGGTTAAAAGTTTGCTTTTATTTGAGATGTCTCCAGATTTACCAAGTGTGTGTTAAAGCTGTGAACAATCGCTATATTAATGTTTATATCTTTATAATTTTGCTTTTATTTGAGATACCTCCAGATTTATAACAAAATGACATTTCTTCTTATATACTACTAAGTGTGTGTTAAAGTCGTGGACAATCGCTATATAAAATGTCTATAGCTAATAATTTTGCTTTTATTTGAGATACCTCTAGATTTAAAACAAAATGTTATTTTTTAACAAGGGCGTTAAAGCGGTGGGCAATCGCTATAAAACTTCTCTACGTTCTACTTCCGGATATATAACAAAATGGTATTTCTGCAACCAAGTGTGTCTCTGCTTCCTCACAGCAAGCGTGCAAATTACAGGACGGTACAATGGAATAGATCAGATTAAGGATATACCGCCTCCTACAGAACATGGTTGGACACGATGTGAATACTTTATAGAACCGGTTTGGTCAGAACGACCCGTATTGCCATCGAAATTGTATTTCTTTATACCAAATATGTGTTAAAGCAGTGGAAAATCCAATTAAATATGGATTATGTTATCATTTACCGCTTGTATTTTCGGCCAATAATGCATGTCTTTTCCTCTGAAATCAGACCATTTTGCTGGTCATCTTGAATTTAGTGCATTGAAAAAGAACAAAAGTATTCTTTAAATTAGTTTCTGTGGCTTGAAACATATTATCTGATCACCTCATTTATTCTTAGATCAGAATTTTTGGCTAATATTCGAGTTTTCTCACATTTTACTACTTTTGGCAGTTATATTGGCAGCCATCTTGGATTTAAAGCATTAGAGCAAAACAAGAATACCAAAAATAAATTTGGGAGGGTTAAAAACATATAACTAACCATTTATTTGTGCTGTATTGGTATTACTTAGCTGATATATGACTTTTTCAAATTTTGACCAATTTTGGCGGCCATCTTGGATATCTCGAGAGCATCGGGATTTTTTCACTGTTATCTTCCCAAAAGTGTTTTAGGATCCTAAAAGGCACCTAAAAAGTTGGTGTGGGTAAGTTCTGTGGGGGGTGCACGGGGTGTACCGTACATACCCAACTATTGGGGTTAAGGTGCATATGTGGATAATGTCAAAGGTCATGGACTAAGATCAAAGGTCATTGAGGTCATGTTCGCATACTGCCATCTTGCCAGGGGGGATCACGCAAGTTTATTTGCTGTATTTTTAAGAGGGGTGGCCCTCCAATTTTCAAAATTGGAGATTTTCGCCGAATTCGATATATTTTTTGTGAAATTTTGTATATTTTTTTGGTGCACAAATTGCTGCACAATTTTTTCCCGAAATTTCTTATATTTTTTGGCCCGAATTTCGTCAGATTTTTGTGCAAATATCCTATCTTCTTTGCAAAATTTTTGCCAATAATATACATAATTTCGCACTTTTAAAACGAATTTCCGCATACTTTTTTAGAAATTTCACAGATTTTGTGTTTGATTTTCGAAACTTGAGTTTTTCAAACGGGAAACATGTTTATCAGAACTCGCATTCAGAATTTAAAATTTAAATTGGAAAAAAAATCTAATAAATTGAAAATGAAAAGCTCATAATGGTCTGGTGCCCAACCACAGAACCCAGATGTATCGTCCACAATGTTTTTTATGGGTTCTATCCTTAAGACCTATGATTCAGATCTGCATGAGGCCACGGCAGCACCCTTGAGCATTTTGAAATATCCACGATGGCCGCACGACGTATAGTAGGTAGGCCATATCTTCAGCTCCCTGGGCTACTACAAGCCGTCGTCTTGTGGCTTTGAAAGGTTTTCGGGTCAAGGAAGTAATTTCTGTCATCAAACTAACATCTGAAATCCTTCTTTACATTGAATCCAGATGACGCGGCCAAGTTGACGGCACAATGCCCGACCACACAACATACTAATAGTTATATCTCATCAGCTTCTGTAGCATCTACGAGACTGTATTTGCGTGGTTTTGAGGTAGTTTTGAGGGAAAGTAAATTTTCATGTAAACCCTTCTGTTTAAAAAAAAAAGTTGCTGAAATGTCCTATAATAAATCCAACATGGCCGTCGATCAAACTATTAGAATAAACATATAATAGGCATCAAGAACAGGTAATTGTCCGTAGGACTTGTACTGTGGCCAATAAATGGTTCACTAGCTGTGTTCTCACTGTGATTCAAACACCTGGCTTCGTCTGGGTGTTGCGACTGAAGAGCAAGGAAGACGATTTACCTTTACCTGTTGTAGTCAATGGGTAAGATCAGAGTTTCAAGTCACATTGGAACAAAATGGCTTTATTCATCGTTAAAGAATTGAATAATGCCAAAACCTCAATCTGAAGTATCTTAATATCTATGACTGAATATCTCAATATTAATGTGCACCAGCACAATTGTCACTTATTCTTCAGTTCGTCTTCTTCAACCCTCTCCACTCTCGCTTTCCTCAACTGCCCAGTTTTCCATTCAACAGGAAAAAAACAGTTGGTCAGCCAGCTGGGCGAAGAACATCTGCATGTTGTTGTGGAACACCTACATGACCGAGGTCATGCTGTAACACCATAGGTGATTTTATTTGGTACTGTCAACGGCGCACGGACTTGTTCGGTTCGTCTTTGAGCCATCATAGGGCGCTAAGGATCCAATAGGGGTGGGTTATCATCTACTGATTCCTTCCAAATACATATTGCACATGGGCATGCTTGACATTCTCTATGGATGCTTTTGTAGTTGGTGGCAAAGCCTTTACCTTCGATGAAATTGATACCTGCCTTTTTGCAACTTTTGACAACCACGCATCATATCGAACGTCTCATGTGCTGCAACACATACAGTAGCTTCTGTGCCAAGTTTATCAAGTTAAAGCCTTTCAAAAGCGCTTTCACTAACTTTGCTTTGTCGATCCCCACATGTGAGCCATGGTATCGCAACCGGAGAAAGCAAGAGCTGCGAGCATTTGCGGCACTATCTCTGCATGCTATTTGGCAGTTGCTCCAATGTCTATCATGGTATGCTGGAGCTGGTACCCTCCATCAAGAAATGACAAATGAGCTTACTGAGAATGTAGAAGTACAATTTAGCAAGATGAAAACATCGGTGTCATCACATTTCTTTGATGCAACTGATCCCCTGATGGGTATAGTAGCTATGACTTTTTGGGGGATATGATAACATCAACGGCCAAATTAAAGGGACTGTACAGGACTTCGTCGATGGCTCCCTGAAATACATCAAGGACAAATTGAGTCAAGCAGATGTGTATCTTATATTCGACAGCTACTATGGTTACAGCACCAGGGGTGGTACTAGAAGTGGTCGTGCTGGTTAGCAAGTAAGCAGGCATCACCAACTCAGTCCAAATACCCCTCTATCACCTCAGCAGGTCGTCCTTTAATGTTACTTGAAACACAGTTGAGATTATCTTGATTTGTCAACAGCTGGTGTTAGATCAAGAACCTACTAGCCTCCAATACCACAACTTACCACAGACTTTTAGTGACATGATCCAGCTTGATGCCAATGAAGACAACACGGGGCTTGTGATACAGCGCACTGATCTCAAAACAAATCATTAAGAGGTTGATGTTATCATACCCCAACAGTCGCAACTCTTGCCAACTAGGTGACCAGTTGCATAAAAGTAACCTGTGATGACACCGATATTTTCATCTTACTATTATACATATACATTCTTAGTAAACTCACTATGTCAACCACTTTGGTACCAGCTCCCAGCCTGCGTGATAGGCATTGGGGCAACTGCCAAGAAGCCTGCAGAGATAGCGCCACAACTGCTCACATGTCATGCTTTGTCTGGTTACGATACCGTACCTTATACGCGGGGGGATTAATTGGCAAAGCAAATGTAGGTAAAGTGCTCTTGAAAGGCTTTAAACTTGATGAACTTGAGTTTGACACTATTGTTGCCCAGATGGATGATGCCATTACAGAAGCTACTGCATTTGTTGCAACGTGCTATGTAAGCAAAGGCAAAGGGAAAATGTCTGATGGTTGATATCTTCTTCTTCTTGCGTATTAGGCAGCAGCTAAATATGCTGTAAACGGTGGAGCCAGCTCCCTGTTGATTGGTTGGGGTTTGAGAAGTTTATGTCCACCGGTAGACGAAAGGTAGGGCCCTCATTGAGAATGTGATCTACAGTCTGTGATGGAGAACAACATTGGCAGGCTGGCGATGGCCGCAGCCCCCATCGGTGCATATTGCTGTTGAAACGACCGACTCCTGTGCGAATCCGGTTTAAGGTGACCCATTCCCTGCGTGGCAAAGAAATCCTTCATGAAACCCTTCTGTTTAAAAAGAGGTTGCTGAAATGTCTATATAAATCCAACATGGCCGTCGATCAAACTGTTAGAATAACATATAATATCAAGAACAGGTAATTGTCCGTAGGACTTGTACCGTGGCCAATAAATGTTCACTAGCTGTGTTCTCACTGTGAATTCAAACCTGACTCGTCTGGGTGTGCGACTGAAGGAGCAAGGAAGACGATTTACCTTTACCTGTTGTACTCAATGGGTAAAGATCAGAGTTTCAAGTCACATTGGGAACATTTATTCACGTTAAAGTGAATAATGCCAAAACCTCAATCTGAAGTATCTTAAAATCTATGACTGAATTCTCAATATTAAATGGTGAACCACAATTGTCACTTATTCTTCAGGTTCTTCCTCTTCACCCTCTCCACTGCTTTCCTCAACTGCCCAGTTTTCCATTCACAAAAAAAAAACCAGTGCAAGCCAGCTGGGCCGAAGAACATCTGCATTTTGTTGTGGAACACCTACATACCGAGGATCAGCTGTACAGCCATAGTGAGTTTATGTTGGTACTGTCACGGGCGCACGGGACTTATTTGGTTCGTCTTTGAGCCATCCATAGGCGCATGGATCCAAGAGGGGTGGGTTATCATCTAATGATGCCTTCCAAATACATATTGCAAATGGGCATGCTTGACATTCTCTATGGATGCTTTTGTAGTTGGTGGCAAAGCCTTTACCTTCGATGAAATTGATACCTGCCTTTTTGCAACTTTTGACAACCACGCATCATATCGAACGTCTCATGTGCTGCAACACATACAGTAGCTTCTGTGCCAAGTTTATCAAGTTAAAGCCTTTCAAAAGCGCTTTCACTAACTTTGCTTTGTCGATCCCCACATGTGAGCCATGGTATCGCAACCGGAGAAAGCAAGAGCTGCGAGCATTTGCGGCACTATCTCTGCATGCTATTTGGCAGTTGCTCCAATGTCTATCATGGTATGCTGGGAGCTGGTACCCTCCATCAAGAAATGACAAATGAGCTTACTGAGAATGTAGAAGTACAATTTAGCAAGATGAAAACATCGGTGTCATCACATTTCTTTGATGCAACTGATCCCCTGATGGGTATAGTAGCTATGACTTTTTGGGGGATATGATAACATCAACGGCCAAATTAAAGGGACTGTACAGGACTTCGTCGATGGCTCCCTGAAATACATCAAGGACAAATTGAGTCAAGCAGATGTGTATCTTATATTCGACAGCTACTATGGTTACAGCACCAGGGGTGGTACTAGAAGTGGTCGTGCTGGTTAGCAAGTAAGCAGGCATCACCAACTCAGTCCAAATACCCCTCTATCACCTCAGCAGGTCGTCCTTTAATGTTACTTGAAACACAGTTGAGATTATCTTGATTTGTCAACAGCTGGTGTTAGATCAAGAACCTACTAGCCTCCAATACCACAACTTACCACAGACTTTTAGTGACATGATCCAGCTTGATGCCAATGAAGACAACACGGGGCTTGTGATACAGCGCACTGATCTCAAAACAAATCATTAAGAGGTTGATGTTATCATACCCCAACAGTCGCAACTCTTGCCAACTAGGTGACCAGTTGCATAAAAGTAACCTGTGATGACACCGATATTTTCATCTTACTATTATACATATACATTCTTAGTAAACTCACTATGTCAACCACTTTGGTACCAGCTCCCAGCCTGCGTGATAGGCATTGGGGCAACTGCCAAGAAGCCTGCAGAGATAGCGCCACAACTGCTCACATGTCATGCTTTGTCTGGTTACGATACCGTACCTTATACGCGGGGGGATTAATTGGCAAAGCAAATGTAGGTAAAGTGCTCTTGAAAGGCTTTAAACTTGATGAACTTGAGTTTGACACTATTGTTGCCCAGATGGATGATGCCATTACAGAAGCTACTGCATTTGTTGCAACGTGCTATGTAAGCAAAGGCAAAGGGAAAATGTCTGATGGTTGATATCTTCTTCTTC